>PVLA01004611.1:0-170868 GCA_004027455.1 Hydrochoerus hydrochaeris
CTTTCTCTTTCTCTTTCTCCTCCTCCTCCTTTTTTTTATAAGAGTATTGCTATGTAACTCAGGCTAGCCTTGAACTCAACTGTATAACCATGACTAGCCTCCAAGTCAATGTGGTCCTCCTAGCTCAGCCTCCAGCATGCTGAATTACAGGCATGTGCCACCACACCCTAGCTACTCACCCATTTCTGTCCAGCTGGATCACATACTATTTCTTATCTACAGGTTATTTGTCCAGGTGCCCTCTTCCAGTTACTTCCCTAACTACAGATGTTTAACTTTTTTGTTTTTTTTTAACTTAAACAAATCCCAGTTATGCAAATAGTCCATGCCCAGTCTCACCATGGGAGACAAGAAGTGGTTAGTGATCCAAGTTCCTGAGACAAAGTACTAGGTCTTAGTCTTGACTTCATTTTAATAGCCATGCAATGATGGACCATTCGCTAAATCTGTCTGGGTCATAGTGTATCAGTCTGCAAACAGCAATGTTCAGTTCAAATTCACAGGGTTCCTGTGTATACTGAATGAGACTCCTAACAGCTCTCAGCAGAAGGCTGGGTTTCAAGTGCAGACAATGCTGTTATAGGTTTTGGGTTTATCATTAATTAATTTTCTCCAAAGAGCCTATGAATCTTTCCCACCACAAAAAATCCCATTATATTCCTTCTTGGTTAGTATAGTATCAACAGATGTTTAATTCTTCTTTTTATTCAACTCTGTGTTTAAAAATGGGTTATTTTGTATTTATAAAAAATATTCTAAATTACTGATGATCCAGGAATTTTCTTTCTACATGGAATGTTTACACAGAACTTTCAGGTCTGAACCCACAGCACAAGTTCATAAGTACCATTTCAAACAGAATTCAGTGTCATTTGCAGGTGTCATCTCTTTAATCTTCACCATGTGCTGCATCAGGTGAGGTTAGCGCCCTGGTGTTGCCATGGAACCATGCAGCACTATCGTCTTCATCACTCACCTGAGGTCACAGAGTTAGGAAGAGAGGGCTGGGCTGCGGTGACAGCAACCTACCCTCCCTAACATTCTCCTCTCTCATCTATGATAACAAATCATGCTTTCCCCACCACACCAAAAGGCAACCAGCCGATACTAGTGGGAAGAACATGATGAGCTGCCGGTAAGTGAGCCGTCCTCCCCTCTCATTTCCAAGTCGGTACCAAAACTAGATTAAAGCAAGTGTCTTATCAGGCTTTGAGCTTCCCTCATTTAGATCTTTCAGAGTATACCATTTTTTCCTCCATTAGGCTGCACCAGGTACAACATACTTATCTCTGAATGTCCAGGACATAGCACAATTCCTGGAACACAAAATATCTCTCACAATTATTAAATAAAATATATTGAAGATAGAAGTTCCATTTAAAAAGATAAATAATAGAATATATCAGTTTATTACTGGAACCATCAGTATTTCCAATAATGGAAGCTATGTAAGTTTTAAATTCATATTTTTGTGACAATAATTTAATATTAACCCCACTTTATATTTATGGGTTATTTGAATAAAATTTTTTAATCCATTTTAAAAAATTAAGCTATAGCACTGTATCATTATTTCCACACTGAATAAACTATCAGATTCCAAACTCATCATTAGTTTAGAGAAAAGTCATTGCCCTGTGACTTACATTAAAAAAAATTAATTTATAAATGTAATTTGAACAGGGAATAACTTTACTAAGATATAGTCACACTAATGATTCAGCTTAGGAGTACAAAGCTGGAAGACCACAGTCAACTCCTTTCTATATCTGAAGAGATTTTGGTCTCACAGTGGTGTAGCCCACTTACAGGCAGCTGGACCTGCTAAAACAGGAAACAGTGGGGAGCTGGTGCTTTTTCTCTGCTACAAAAATTCAAGTCAAAAAATAAGTGAACTGAATGCCTAGAAATGCTTTGCTTTCAATTGTACAAGGTGGTTTTCAATGGAAACAAAAACGAATTTTTTTTCCTCTTAAAGAAAGCCGTGTTTCCCTGAAACAACACATATGGAAGCACTTACAAATTCAAGTATTACCTGTAATGATCAGTGTTATTCTTCATTTTTAAAAAAGTGTTTGAAGAAGTCAACCACTGATTAATTGAAAACAACTAATTTTATCACAAGTTTGCTGAGTAACTTCTTTCTGTTCTACTATCTCGTGCACTCTCCTGGTTCCCACCACATTCAGATTCTTTGCAACAGTTGTCCTGCAATCCCTGAACACACTCACAGTGATTGTGTACATGGCAGAGCCAAGAAAAGGCAGTTTTCCAGCAATGCCACTGATCACTTATTCCAGAGCAATGTATAAGCATGCAAACCAAGACTTTATCTGGTGAGTGTGATTTTCCAGTTTTAAAATAAATAAACAATGTCTATTGTTTAATAGAATAAATCATAGATTTAGGCATCAAAAATTTATAGAAAAATGAGTTGGAAAATTGATTAGGAACAGTTACTATTCCTTCCAAAGAGAGATAATTTTTCTCATATCTTCTTTGTTTTTAATTACCACAATGTCTGCATCTCTATGAGGATATGCTTTTATATACGCTTAAATTATTATTTATGAATTAGCATTTCCTTGCCCACTTCACTAAAAACAAAAATTTTGAAAACAAATATATTACATGTGAATTTTTCTCAGTAATGTATTATTACATGATACCTGTCATTTTCTAAACTAAACAATCCACAGGCGTATGGCTTGGGTCTGGATGTCCCCCAAAGCTCTATGCAGTAATATGTTGGGCTTTTTCAGAGCTGACTGCATCTAGAGTGTGTGAAACTGGAATTGGTTTATATGTGTCACTCTGCCTCGGAGTGAGCCAACTATGAACTGAAACCTCTATAATATATGAACTAAATAAATCTTTAACTTTGAGTGTTAGGTATTTTGTCTTGAGAATGAGAGAAAAGTAACTAAAACAGCATGTAAACTCTTAATTGTACTTGTAAATACCAAAATCTAGATACCATTATCTTGTCAGACCAGAAGTTTCTAAACTAGAACCAACAAAGTTTCTTTGTCCTTCCAAATTGAACTTCTACTTCCCTTCTATTTTAATGTGTGATTTTTTTCTATTGTTGCAAACAATAATAAGCATATAAGAACAAATGTGTGTCTAATAAAAGAGAAAGAAATGGGCTGGGGATATAGTTCAGCACACAAGCCCCTGACTGGTAAAGAATGAAATTGTGAGTTCAATTTCTGGTACCAAAAAGAGAGAAAGGGAGAAAGAGAGAAGGAAGGAAGGAAGGAAGGAAGGAAGGAAGGAAGGAAGGAAAGAGAGAGAGAGAGATAGAGAGAAAGAGAAAGAGAAAGAGAAAGAGAAAGAGAAAGAGAAAGAGAAAGAGAAAGAGAAAGAGAAAGAAAGAAATTTTCCTTCTGAGACCTAAAATAAAAATGTAATTCTCTGAATGACTTTTGTAATTCTCTTCAAGTATATTTTTCTTTGGTATATGAAAATAGAAACATTCTGTCACCTTCACATAGGTACCAGCTTATGAAGACCCTAAATCGCATTATCATATACTTCATTATAATTATCTCTAGTTTTAGGTGCTATACATATGAATGATTCAAGAACATCCAGGTAAAAAGAAATCCTAATCAGCCATCTAGAATGCTAGTTTATTCAACAGTAAACATCTGTTTGAAGCTCTCCAAATCACTGATTTTTTAAAAATTCTTATCCAGATTGTAATGTGTTTTATACTTGAGAAGGAAATGTACTTGCCCAATCTACTGGACATACAAAAGAAAAATAACTCTTTAATATCAGAGGATGAGGAAGATAATGTGAGGTTGATACAAGTCGATGGGCACATCTTAAAACTATCTAGATATCACATTATCAGGAACACTGCATCAAGGGTCTTACCAGCATTCTTTGTGATCTCTCCTTGTGATGACAGTAGAGAACCTATATAATGTCCTCAATGTTTGTCTTTGTTCAGTAGCCATTTTTAACTTCCTGTGTCTTATGTTCTACGTGTGTTACGCTGTGTAACAAATGACCACGGGCTGAACTGTCTGAGATATCACGTTCATTAAATCACGGTTTCTGTGGGTAGACACTGAGACATACCTTCTTTGGGCTCCCAACCCAGAGTTGCTTAAGGATGAAAGCCAGGTGCTGGCGGAGCTGTGACTCATCTGGAAACTACGAAGGGTTCTGTTTCCAGCCTCCCTTGCTTTATGGCAAGGATTAGTTCCTGTGCAGTTTTAGTCTTTACAGGAGTCATGGAACACATCCAGCCAGCCACAGGCTATGAAGGGTTTTTGTGTCTTTAATTTCAGAGCAAGACTCACCTAGAATAATTCCTTTTCCAGCAACACAAAGTCAAATTATTGGGGACCATAATCACATTCAAAAACATTCCCTTCTTTTCTATACTCTGCTTTCAAGAACAAGTTGAGCTTCCTTTCATCCTCTGGGGAAAGAGATTACACAAAATCCTGGGGATGGGGAGAAAGTGCTAGGAAACTTGAGGCTATTTGAAAGACAGCCTATAGTATCTTATCAAACAAAGGATTTGCACCTCTCATAAACACCACCAGCCACTGATCTGTGTACAGCGGTGGCAACAGTAATGAAACGAAATACATGAGATCTACTCTCTGAAAATTTCAAGTGCATAAAACAGTCTTGTCGACTACAGATTAGAAGATATTTAGAGCTTACTCATTTTGCTTAACTGAAATATTATGTATGAAGGTTATTAACCATTCTTCCTTCCCAAGCCTTTGGCAATCATATTTGTACTTTGAGTCAAATTTCACTGTTTAGAAGAAATAGTAGATGGTTTCATGCAGTATTTATCTCTCTATGACTGGTTTGTCATTAGCCTACTGATCTTAACATTTGGACACATTGGCACAAATTGATAAATGTCCTTTTAAAGCCAGAATAGGATCCTACTCTATGTTAAATATCACTACACGTCAGAGAAAAGCAAATCAAAACTACTATGTGCTACCCCCTCAGTCATGTCGAGATGACCATGATCAAAAGATGGATGAAGGAAAGGAAGAGCAAGACAAGAAAAATGCAAATGTTGGTGAGGATGTGGAGAAACTGAAATCCTTGCTTACTGTTGGTGGGAATGGAAAATGAATGCTACATCCACTATGGAAAACCATACGGGAGTTTTATTGGTCTGCTTGATCTATTAAAACAAAACAGCATAAACTGGGCAAGTTATCAGCAACCTATATGTATTCCTCATAGATCAGGAGGCTGAGGAGTCCAAGGTGGGGATCTTGGCAGATGCCATGTCTGGCAGGGGCTCCCTTTCTAGTTCATAAATAGCTGTCTTTACATGATGGAAATCAGGAGGGAGCTCCAGGGGATCTTTTATAAGAGAACTAATCCAACTCAGGAGGGCACCTTATTACTTTGCAAAGGCCTCACTTCCTTTGGTAATCCCCTTATTGGGGATTAGTTTTTAAATAAGTCTATGGGAGAACAAAAATATTCAGTCTGCAATAAAGATTCTCCCAAAATATTAAAAAAAAAAAACTACCATATGATCCAGTTATCCCACAACTTGGTGTTTTTTTCTAGAAGAATTGAAATCAGTGGTGAAACGTTATCAGGACCTCCACGTTTACTAGTGTACTATTCAAAACAGGTGAGACATAGAAAATGCTTCCTTTAAAAAGTGCATGTTGTGTTACAGGTCATGAAATTCCTGCCACACAGATCACACAACCGAAGTACACAGGGCCGGGGCACTCTCTGACATGGTGTTAGGGTAAGATATGGAGAAGTTGTGGCAGTATGCAGGGAAGGCTGTTACCTGAGAAATACCGGGCCAGAGGAGGGCAGTGACTCATAAAAGGGCACTCTCTTCACTCTCCCAAAAGCTTGATGTAATGATGTAGCTGCTCTTGGTGATCTTGTTGCTTCCAGAAATGCAAAGACACGTGCTATTTCCTTCTTCCTTCACCGGAGACAACACAGGAAAATCGATATTAAGAGGTACCCATGTTTACCTTTCTATTATCATCAACAAAAAATCCAATTTCGCCCACTATATTAAGGTATTTAATCGTGAAAATCCTTCCTTTCTAATAGCGCATGCCTTGTGATGGACTCAAAAGGGACTATTTATGTGTTGGACTTTATTAAGGATGATGTATATTTCACAGTAAAAAAACACAACAAAATTCCCTCTGCTTTCTCTTTTTCACAGTCTCATTCAATCGACACTTTGGTGATTTTCTACCGCTTCACGTGTTTTGCAGACTCACTGTGACAGTGCTGGTTATTTCTGCCACTGAAGGAATTGGTATTCCCAGCTGAACCTGGCCATCACCTCCTTAAGGCACAGCATACACGATGGCACCATTGGGGATACTGTGGTTATTTCAAGACATTCCGGAAGAGGCAATCACCTGAATGGGGACTCACTGTGACTTCACCCTCCCCGCTCCACAGGAACATGTACTAGCCCGTCAGGCGCAGAGACATTTATTTGAACCAAGAAAAAATAGATTATCATTTTCATCTCTGCCTCTTATGCTATAAACCTCCCCGTAGGGACAAGCACCAGAGAAAATTCATATTTCTCTATTCTCTTTCCCACTGCATTGCAATGATATGAAATACACTCCATCTTTTCAGATCATGTGGATGCTTTATACTGTGTAAAAAGCAACTCGATTTTCAACATCAAAGTAGTAAAAAAATTACTAAAAATGTTACCAATATATTGGGTATCCAATAACAACATTCTTCTTGATTTAAAAACCAATGACTCAGAAAATATTTGTTTGGTCCTTGTGAGCATGTGGGCAGTAGTGGTTTGAAACCATAATCAAATCAATGAAAAAAACCCTTGACCTCCTGTCCTGAAATGACATATTTTTCAAGTGGTGATATGTGCAGTGGTAACAGAGATGAAACAGGAGACTATTGTTTATTGGTTGTTTTAGTTCCTTTCCTCATTGCTGAGACAAACCGTCCAACACCTAGGGTTAAATGGGGGAAACATTATTATTGCTCATAGTATTTGATGGTCTCATCCATGATCAGCTGACTCTAGGGTAAGATGGCATGGGAGAGGGGACCACAGAGGAGAAACTGTCCATGGCAAGCAGAAGACAGTGAGAGCAAGCAAACAGCAAGCCATGGGGGCAGCTTCTTTCTGTCTCTTTCTTACCCAGGCTACCTGCCCTGTGCAAGCAGCGGTCACATCCTTAATCCTAGCATCACACCATGATTCAACCCCAGAATCATATCCTTGGTCCCACCAGCACAAACCTATGATCCAAAAAGCCTCACTGTTAGGGATTAAAAACTGATGGTCAACCTAACACCAGCTGTATTAAATCAGCACGGTGCTGAACGTGGATGTTCCATGTGAGGAAAGTTGCCAGCAAAAGTAGAGACATGGAGGAGAACCTAGGCGTGGTGGTTTTCTCTGAGTGTTGCTGTTTGAGCTGTTGGTTCTCCTGGAGGAGCTCTCATCCTTATATCGAGCATCACTTCCTGTCTCCAGAGGGCAAGACATGTGCTGCTTAATCTCCACGACAAACTAGTCCTTGTCTCTCTCTGAAATTATTTACCTCAGGAACCACAGATATGTGGAATCAATTAAAACCTGTCCTTTTGTAAATGGCTTATTTCACAGTGAATGGTGATTTGAAGATCTATTTATGTGCTTGCATATGTTAAATTTCTTTTATTTTTAAGGAAAATGCTGAGTAACAGTCTACTGTATATGGCCCTCACGTTTTATTTAACCATTCCTTCTTCCAAACTTGGATGAGTCTACTCTTTTTTGTGGTGGTTATGAATAATGTAATTACAAACACAAGTGAACACATCTCTAGTCTAAACTTTGTTTTCAAAGTTCGTGTAGGTACTGAGAAAAGAAATTTCTGACTTAGATGTTCATTCTTAGTATATTTTTTTGAGAAACTGTCATAACATTTTCCCAGGTCATCACCAGTTTAGAGTCTCACCAAGCGTGAACAAGTGTTCCCAATTTTCCTCATTCTCAGTGATTTTCTATTTTATGAAAATAATAGACTTCTTTGTGGGTAAAAAAAAAAATGACTGCAACTTGATCTACATTTTCTTGTGTCTTGCTCTCTGTTATACCTAGGGAGATGTCTGGATGATTAAATAAATCAAAATGGTATCATGTATTGGTAAAGAAAGACTGAAAGCACCCTGAATATGGAAGGGAGCTGCAAGCAGCAGTGAACACATGCTAAATCATCTCTGTTAGGGTTTTGCAATCGAGAGAACATCAGAAGTTTTTTAAAGCAATAACTACAAAAGGTTAAAGGAAAGAACAAAGATGAAGGCAAGGAAGCAGGATTGTCCCCTAATCACACAAGCCCCCCAAAAGACATCAAACCATACACAGAGCTGAGAAAGAACTCTCCAGAGAAGAGCAGATGCCTAGGTGGAGAGGAAAGAGGATGAGAAAATAAGGAGGTGGATACCCAGGGAGAGAAGCTGAACCCTGGGTTTTCTGAATGACAGGAGAGGCTTGGAGAAGCCTTCATCAGAGCAAGGAAATCATCCACCAATTTATGTTTATGAATCACAAATGGGAGACAAGTGTGAGTGGAAGCAGAGAGACCTATTAGGCGTTTACTGTAACAGATCAAGCCTAGGGAAAACAGGTGGGGAGGACATAGGTGATACCATAACTACTAGACTATAGTTAATGATGCCTTCAGTTGCTAAGAAATGGAAGACTTGAAGGAGATGATTTAAGGTCTAGAGAAAATGACCAAGAATTCAGCCTTGGATGTTTCAAATTTGAGATCTGCTATACGATCAGCAGCACTGTCAAGAGTTGAAGGGTTTGGAGTTCAGAGACAGAACTAGTGATGTAAACTGTGAGGGATCCGCTTCCCCAGGGTACTGGTGATGGCTCATATGAAGCAGTATTTAATCTGTCGGACAGGATGAGCTCTCTGGGAGTGAGAGAAAAGGGGACAAAACTCAGTGTGGAGCTCAGAGAACTCAAACATCTTGAGGTTGGGGAAGCCAAGAGAAATGTTCAAAATGTGGCTGGTGAGAGAGAAGGAAAAACAGGATGTGATGCAGAAACCAGACCTGAAGTGGGAAGTGTAGGAAATGAAGGAGCTAAGGTCAGACTCCTGGAAGATTAGTCACATCAGACCGCTACCTTCAATCTCCCACCCAATAAAAACAGGACTCCTAGCTGTGAGCAGCAGAAATTACAAATACACTCCTCTAGATCAATTTAGAAGAAAGCTGAAAGCAAACTACTCTTGTAATAAATAAATAGAACCATTTCTAGGAGACTGTCATTACCTATAATTTAACCAGATGAAATTAAATCTCCCAACTCTAAATGTCAAGAGTATTAAACACAGAATGCATTCCACTGTTATTAGCAAAATAGTAAACCAGTCTGACATTCAAAACCCCCCAAAAGCAAAAACCATGACTGTCAAACCACCCCAATTAGCCCAAATGCATTCTAGCAAAGGCAACAGCCTTTAATGAGCTGATTATTTTGATTTTAATTAAATGACCAGCTATCCTGAAGAACTACTCAAAGAATTACTTTATAGCTTTAATACAATCTTCCATCAAAATTTTGGACCTATCCCACCAAATTCTATTGTTGTCATTGTTGTTTTTTGGTATTTTTTTTCAATCAGGACAACTGATATTAGAGTTTACCTTCAGCTGTGCTCAGAAAGAGTCTGCTCTTTTCCCCAACAATGCATGGGTTCCATCCTTCACCTTCTCTCTTCCTGAGAGCAAGTGTTTTGCATATTTAGTGCCTTCCAATAAGCATATTTTACATTATTGACAAATCATTTTCCATTCATGATTGTGGCGTCTGAAAAATGAGGACCAAGGTGAAAACCAACCCAGAAATTAAGAGAATAGGACAAAGGCAATTTCATCCTGACCTTAATAAAAAGTGGGAAGCCCCTTTTATCTCCTTTGAGTGGCATAAGAAATGATGCAGCAAAAGAACATAGTATGTTTTTGTTTCCTTTGTGAAGATAAAGAGGTAGAACAAAGAATTTGAGAAGGTTATAGCATGGTCTTCTGGGAGATGCCTGGGTGGGTTGCTGAACTTCCAAATCAACTCTACATTGGCTGATGTCCAGGCCCAGGGCAGCCTTCAGTAAGTTATGTGTTGTGTTTGAGCAAAGATTCTTGGAAGGAGGAATGATGCCCATGGTCAATGCATGATGTCAGGTGTAATAGGAGTTGCCACTCCCCTTGTTGCCAGGACTGAGACATGCTGGGAAGAAAGCTGGGTGGAGAATCATTTGTGTAAAAAAAAAAAAAAGTGGGAGGGCACACTAGGATGCAAATATCCATAACCACAGGCAGTGGCGCCCAGCGAGCCACCCAGTGAATGGCAGAAAGAACTTAAACTGAAGTAGGAGTTGTCACATCTAAATGGATTCAGTCACCTTTTGCCAATGCCACCTGACACTGAGAGACCTCTAATTACTGCACTTTCCATTCCTCCTCCAGGAGCAAAAGGCATCTTTTTTAGAAGGAAAGAGAAGGTGAATGTACCAAATACTGAGCATTTGCCTGAAAAAGGTTAAGCTGCTTGAAGCAGTCCCCACCCATGAGCTCATTACCATTAACTGGCAATTCAGTTTTCAGTCACCCTTTGCTACTTACTGGGGTGAGGGCTAAGGGGAGAGGAAGAGCAATTGCAGAATGTATATGTAGTTAGGTCAATTAGGGAGTAAATAACTATTTTCTTAGCATAGTTGACTGGTAGTGAGCAAATTTTTTCTGCTGTGCTACTGAAAAGAAACTTCGTTCTTCAAGCTAAAATTCTTCTATGCATCACTGATCAGTTTTGCTGCTTCTTTTTCCTGATTTCGAGTCTGTCACTTCCAGTTAGACCTCTGACTCCTTAAATCTGTCATCTTTTTTTTTCATTTCCTTTTTTTCTATCAAGCCTAAAGCAACATCCTCTTCATTGGTCTAACAATCTCTTCCCACTCTAAACCACCTTCTAAATATTATTTAAGCCTAATAAAATCATTTTCATTATATAATTTGGTTTAAAATTCCTACTGGTTCCTTACTGTATGCAGTTTCATATGTATTATGTGCCCCTGAGTAATGGTTCCTAAAGAATGGTCTTCCTACCAGCAGGAGAATTATCTTCTAGAAACTCCCTAGAAATGTAAATTCTTGTATCCCGACACTGACCTACTGAGAATCGGAAATTCTTGGGGTTGGACCCAGTCGTCTATCCTCTAACAATGTTCCCAGTGATATTCATTCAGGTTCTCTTTGAGAACTAGTCTCCTGGTGGAACCTTGGAAGTTAACTCAGGATTTTCAGTGGCCAGTGAGAGTTGTGGATGGAACCTTGGGAGAGGGAGGGATCAGAAAGGGAAAGACACCATGCCACCAGCTCTGTTTATACAAGGACTGTCTCTTCTTCCTGCCCTGCGCAGACCTTTACCTCATGTATTATTTGTGTTAAGTTGTGTGATTTGTTCAAGGTTCATGTTCTCTTCTCCTTCTCTTTCTCTTCCTCCATTGTTTCTCTTCTCTTCTTCTCTACTCTCTTCTCTTCTTCAGTTCTCTTTTTTTCTTTTCTTTTTAGCAATAAATAGGATTTGTTGAAAAGGCTTTATTCCATCGAATTAATTTTTCGCTCATTCAAAAATCAATTGTTTCTCATGTAGGAATTCCATAGTCTTTTTCTGGTGGTCACTCTGGCAACATCCTACAGCCTTGAGTTCTGGCTCTATGTTTCAGAATTTATTTTTGGGTAGAGTGATTCTTCCCATACTATTCTTTCTTATTCAAGATTACTTTAGGTGTCCCTGTGTTTGCAGTTTTCCTCATAAATTATAGACTAACTGTGCAAGAAATTTTGCCAGGATTCTATTAGGAACTTTTGATCTAAAATGGTAAAGCTACAGGTCAATTTGGACATCTTTGTTTTGTTGAATTTTTGATCCAGGGACCATAGTACATCCATTCATATATTTAACTCTTTGATTTCTTTCAGAAATTTTTGAAATTTTGAGCAAAAGATAATGTAAATCATGCATTTTTTTCTTTGGAATGTTTAAAAATAGCATTATACTTTTAATTTTGGTACTCACACATTAAATTTTAGAATATAACATATAGCATGTAATTGATTATACTTGTTTATCTTATCCCTACAATCTTACATAATAGTTATCAGATTTTTTTTTAATTTTGTTTTGGATTCTTTGACCTAATATATTGTTTCAAGGGCCCAGGATACAGCTCAACTGGCACAGTGCCTGCCTGGCAAGCATGAGGTTAAGAGTCTGATCCTCAGAACCAAGAAAACAAACAAACAAAAAAACCAGAACATATTATCTCAAGGAAGAATTCTAGATTCCTCAGCATAAAATACTTAATTCTCATAAGAAGGTAACCTCCATTGCCTACCTTTAATCTGATATTTTTCCAGTTTTTTTTTTGCTTTTTTAATTGTAATGCATCATCATTTTATGTGATTTAAAAATGCACCTTCCCAAGGCAGACTAAAGTTTGTGAAGGCAAATGGAAGTCTGCCCTTTTAATTTGATATCCTTGATAATTCTTGTACACATTGAGGTTTCAGAACAAGCTAAGGATTAAGCCAAAAGGTATTTCCTCTCTTGCAAACTTCATAGCCACATCCAGGCTAGCATGTCTGCTCTGAATTCTCATGCTTCAGGTTCACATTTCATGACTTCCAAACTTTTATAATATCCCCTCTGCTAACCTTGCATACATTACACAATTTTACACAGCCTAAAATTAACCTCAAGATTGCACTGAACTATCATGTTGTCCCACACTTTAGCACTGAACTGACTCTTAATAAAATGTTTAAATGCTGTTCAGACATCCTGCTATGTGCACATGGAAGTCTTCTCCACATCCATACAAGTAAATACGTATTTTTAGAGTATGTATTCATCTATCTGAAGTTCTTTTCCTGTTAACACATCACAGCAGATGACCCAGTTTTCCTCTCATTCACACACACAAAACAAACTGACTCTCATTTCTTCATGTAAAAGCTTGCCTTCATTCAAAGACCATCCCAACCCCTCTTTTCCTTAGCACCTACAAATTGAAAATAACTTCTATCAGATTCACTCTTCTTCAAGGAAGTTCCCTTACTCTTAGCTGTTTTCCCTTGGATCATTCCATTAAGAACATATATAACATTGTGGTAGCCAGTTTTTCATCACTGAGAACAACTGCCATATGCTACTTAGAGTAAGAAGGATGTATTATTGCTCATGGTCTTCAGATGTTTCAGTCCATGATCTCTAATTCTAATACAGAAACAGAATGAAATGAAGCAACGCTGCTCATTTTATGGTAGCCAAGAAGGAGAGCAGAGTAATGGTGCCAGAAAAGAAAGGGCCAGGGGTTAGGTTTAATACCCAGTGTCACAGCCCCATGACCCAAATAGACACACACAGAAGCAGGTTTTCTAATCCAATAGGTGCCTGAAGTTAACAATCCAACTTGTCTGCCTCAACTGTAAATTTTTTTAAAAAAATTGAGTAATACTGTATTCCTCTGTGGTTATTACTGCATTCTACTTTGAACTTAATATGAAGAATCACCTTTACTTTTCAAGTTGTTGAAGCCTGACTTTGCACTCATTGAAAATTACCTGATTTTGTAAATGGAACACCTGGTCCTCTCATTGCCAAAACTGAAGAATGGTTCCAACCTTCTTCTCTCTCGTGCCTGAAGTAAATAAGGACCAGACGTCCCTGTTTCTCCTGGAAACATCTCTCCATCACTTAGTCTGTCAGTTCCTTCCAGATTCACTGCTCTGGTTTATTATTTAATAATGCTTCACTTGAACCATAGAAACAATAATCAAATTTTACTCCTTTTTGTAGTCTAATATTTCCCAATCAACTCCTCCTTCAAATCAGTAGTCATCTTTGCACATTTCAGTTCTTCCTATCCTTGTTACTTTGTAGGACACCAGCAGTACCTACTCTTTTCTCTAAGTACTCCAAACCAAATAGTACTGAATTGCTTGTGCCCATCCAACAATTTAATTTTCTTAATATACTTGTTTATATCTAGAAAATTTCACTTATTTTGTCTAACAAATTTCTCTTCAAGATGCACTTTTACTATCTTGCTGTTAATGAGATTTCTCTCACATTCATAGGCAAATTTAGGCACTTTTCTGTCTTTTTTATTATAGCATTTTCATATATTTTCCTGTGATCACTTATATCACATTATTTTACATCTGTTTGGTTAGCTGTTGGTCTATTAAATTAGTATACATTTTACTAACACAAATATCTCTACCTTGCTGTAATCTGTTTTGAAAGGTCTTTGTAAAATAACAATGGCATACATGACCAAACGCTTATCAAATACTCCTGAATAAAGTGTTGAGTGGTGGATGAGAATGATGCATACAAATTTTATAACCTAGGGCCAAGAATAAGATGAATAGATAGATAGATAGATAGATAGATAGATAGATAGATAGATAGATAGTTTTGCCTTTTTGAGACAAATTTTCTCTATACAGTTTATGCTGGTCTCGAATTCACAATAATACTCCTGACTCAGTCTCTCAAGTGCTGGAATTACAGGCATGCACTACCATGCCAGGCTCAAGAGTGACACAATTGTTTTTTTTTAATTTTTTATTATTTTGAAGGTAGAGAAATACAACAGAATAAGACAAAACAAGGCCAATTGAGACAGTGTAGTGAAATTGGTACAGAATGTCATAACAGGTTACTGGGATAACATTAAAAGGTACCATAGTATATCTCATTATCTTCACAATAGTTGTTCTTTCAATCAGGTACAGCAAAATCAAAGGAAGTACAGAACATTATAGAACTTATCAAAACAGAACACTGAATAGAGCAATACCATTAACCAGAACAAAGCAAAATAGTGATAAAAATATTTGACTTCAAAGAGACAGTAGAAAGAAATCCCCCTTATTTGCAATATTGCATATGTTAAACCTCCCAAGTGATGCTCAGATCTCTGGCTCCCACTTGCTATGGGGTGGGAGAGGTGGGGGAAGTTTGAATTTCAGCCTGCATGCCAGTAACCTCATAACATCTTAACAGGGAGGTGAGCTGGTTGCTTGGTTTCCCAGCACCCTAAGTTCCAACATGGCACTGATCTCAGCTGACGCTGGCTGGTTCTTCCTGTGTGCCAGCCGCAGCTTGCCAGGCCACAGCCACTTACCAGGGTGGTGAGCTGGTTGCTTGGGTTCCCATCTGACACATATGTTTTGAAGTATAGTGGATGATGAATGTATAGAAGAGAAAAAGTTTATGATCAGAGAGATCTGATGTTGGTCTAAAAGCATCGACTTTGCAGGAACAACAACAAAAAAAGGTGTTGCCATTGTAGGGAACAGATACAATGTAACTAAACACATGGGAGTAACATTCACAAGACCTATTTAGTTAGAGCTGCTTAGTCTTGTGTGGCAGTCTACCTGTAAAACAGGAAAATTGCTGCACTGGGAAATAAGAACATAAAGAGATGTTGCATCTTATTGTGAAAGTTTTACAATGCTCTGCTAAGAAATTCAAACAGCAGACATTCAAAAGCCACTTAAGTATTTTAACAGAGTAAGTTTAGAAATTTCTTTTGTCATAGAATGAAACAGTGGGTTATAGGAGATGCATTTACTGGTAGAGAAAATGGGAGATAACTTCCACGATTAAGGAGACAGGAGATAAGCATCAGAAGTGATGTGGTGAGAATTGATAAATAAGACCATTCAGAATCAACCTTCTGACTCAACTCCCTGTCTTCAGAGCATGTCCTAAATAATATACATAAATTTATCCACATGTCTGCCCTTTCCAATAAGAGGACTGTGATTTACTATGTACTACAATAGAGATGACACTTAAAAATAGACGTGTTTCCATTATGAATTAAATGTAATTTTCTAAGCACAATTTTAACTTCCTGGATTCTAAAAGATCTTCTCAAACCAAAAATTCTGATATTAATTTAAAAATTGAAGCATGCAGAAGAAAATTATGATAATTCCAAGCAAGAATGACACATTATTTTTGTTACAAGAACCGAATAGGAATGAAGAACTAAGAAAAAAATTAAAAATGAAAGTTTCTATTAAAATATTTTATGATGATTACATAAAGTTTACTGGGCTGGATTGTATTTATATGTCTAACATAACATCACTTTTACTATCACAGACTCTGAAAATTGATAACATAAATATATTCATAGTTGATATTGCTACAGAGTGCATAGACACACAAATATGCAAACGATTTATTATAAACATGCTAGATTTATTGTGAATCTCAAATGGCCATAGTTTTAGATTTCTTAGATGCTGTAACTTATGACTCTTATCAGACAAATAAGACCACACTGCAGAGGAATTCATATTCTTATCTTTGCAAAGGCAGCTGGAAGTCCATGAGAATTATAGGTAGAGAAGATTTTGGAGGTCAGGAATTTTGTTCTTGCCAACTCTGCTGCTGCTTTAATTCCCCATCTCTCTACTTTCTGCATGGGTAAGGAAGATACCTGTACTTACTTTGGAAAATCATCTCCTCTCATAATCTTTACAGCTCTCATTTCTAAGCATTCAGTCTTACCTTCATCTTGTCAGAGCTTTCTTGTTATGTAGACTTCTCTTCCAATAGCTAACGCAGTACCATTCACTGGACACCTAAACAGCAATGCAAGGAACTGTGCAATTCATCATTGAATGGATTTTCCTGTCTTTGGAACTGGTTGAGAAGATTCTTGATACATGGGCCATATATTATATTCTTTTGGTAACAGAATACCTAACAATTTACTGAATGCACATTCATTCTACCATAACGAAACATATTTTGGGACTTATTTTTTGTAAGTCAGTATTTATTGGAAAGATAAATGTTCTCCAAGTTTTATACAGCCTATGCAGTATCTTGAAAACTGCTCCTTCTTAAGTGACCCTCCAGATTTATGCTGAGCACTGACCTCGTGTATCTCTCTTCAACCCTCATTAGATGTCTGTGCACTTGTTTGCGAATCATCCTCTGCTCACTCTCCCCCAGCCTGCCACTGTCTCAGAAATGTACAAATAAAACTGAACTTTAAAACATCTCTCTAGGAAGAGTAGATACAGAAAAATCTGCCAGACATGCTCCCTGCTCCATTGCTCCATGCAACTCACACCAGAAATCTTCATGAAGGGAAGAAGCCAGAGGAGTGTGGAAAGATGGGACAAAGGTGGGAAAGAAATTCAAAAGCTCTTCCAGGCTTTTCATCAACAGGACTAACCATGAAAAACACATTCATATAAGCTGGCTGTGGGCTGTATGTCATTTCAGAGAATATTCAATAAGTGCTTCCATAGGATCATGACAGAGGGAAAGCTTTGCAAGGTACTACAGAAATCCAGCAAGTTCTACTCAAGATGTCACCCAGATGATAGAGATCTGGAGAATTTGTGTCCAAGTCTCATTTTCTCTGTTTTGCCCCAATTTCTCTGATTCCTATACTGTGAATTTCTTTCTCTCTGATCCCATGAACTTTCTTTATTTTGATCTTATCAAAGACTGTGAATTCCTAAACAGAGTTTCAAAAAATAAATAAAAATTACTAATTATATTAGCTCTTCCCCCAAATTAATGTGAAGATGTTTTAAAAGTTGTTTCTTTTATGTGTTATATATCATTTTCTCCCTTGTGACCCATGCTGCCCCCAGATTCACTGTGTCCTGCACCCTGGAATGCTGAAGTTTTGGGATTACAGTGAAGGATCCTTCTCTCTGTCTTTGTAAACTGGTTTTGGTGGATACATGGTGCAGACAGGAAGAGACAGACAGTCTTTGCCAGGTGGCAGCTAATCCCCCACCTAGAGCTCTTAAGTTTGCAGCTGCCTTTCCCTGATCCCTTGTACCTTGTCCCTTTGTTGTTATTGACCTGTCATTGTCTGCAAGGTGCTACACTTTCTCTTACTGAGTTTCCTAAATTCTACCAAAGCTTTTTGAAATGGTCTCTTCACTGAACTTCTTCATAAGTGCCATCCATTTCCTCCCAAGACCCTAATAATAAATCTGTTATGGTTTGTTTCTAGATGTCCCCCCAAAACCTCATGTAGTGATGAGGGGGAGGCTTTTTCAGAAGTAGCTGAGTCTAGAGTTTGTGACTGCTTTGTAGTGCAGTGCTGGGATTAAGGGTGTTGAGATTAGGGTGGGTGATTGCTGCATGGGTCCACTGATTGGATTGGCATTGCCCTAAACTCACCAATCTGTATAAGATGAAAGGGGCAGAAAGAGACTTCTTTCCCTTGTTTTTGTTCTTTTGCTTTTGCTGTCTTCTGCAGCCAAAGATGTTATATCTGGAGCCACTCTGTCTTGGAGCCAGCCAAAATGAACTGAAATCTCCATAAACCGTGGGTTAAATAAGCTTTTCCTCCCTTGAAGTGTTGGTTATTTCATCTCAGCAAGGAGAGAAATGTAACTAATACAATATTGCATACCTGTTTATAGGAAATCAACATTATAGAGGGTAAGTTTAAAAATGGGAAGAAAATAACTTGGAATTGTCATGTTTAGGGACTTAGTGTTAAAAAGAAAGGAAAGGAGAGGAGAAGACAGGGGAAGAGAGAGTAGGGAAGGAATAAAGGACAAAAGGACAGGACAGGACAGGACAGGACAGGACAAGACAGGAAAGGAAAGAGGAGAGGAGAGGAGAGGAGAGGAGAGGAGAGGAGAGGAGAGGAAATTATTTTCTTGTACTTCTCCACACAGATTCAAGATCACTTTAGCCAATCCCAACTGACGTCCTTTTCACAGATTCATAGAAGAGTGAACACACAGTGGTGTTGCTCATGAAGTTTTAGTGCCTCAGTCTTTCTGACTTGGTAAAGGTTGTCACATCCTTAATTTATACTCTGACGAATGGATAAAATTAAACTCGTGTAAATTAGATGTGAGTAGCACCCAGCAGTTTATGGGGTCCTCAAGCTCCTTTATCTATACTGAGTCTTTTGACAGATGATTTTTATAGCATTATTATTATATCCTGTCCTCTTGGGACATATTATCCTTAATAATATTAAGTACTAATATTTATTATCACATTAGTTTATTGAAATAAATATACCAGTAACATACAACATTGCTTTTTAATATTCATGTGGTCATCTATGTTCATAAACAATGTGTTAAATGATTCTGAACCTCAGGGTAATTACATAGAACAGCTGAAAAGAAATGCTAGATTACGCCAACTGTAAAATTTTCTCCCAGTGTCCTTTAAGTCCCATGAGCTGTTCTATAATTCCTGTCCTGAATACACATATTAACAGTTGTTTTAGATGTAGAATAAGAATCAACTCCGGTTTCTGTGAGTAATCAATTTTGTCTAAAAAAATTAAACAAAATATAAGCTGGCATGAGGTTTCATACTATTCAGAAATTATTTATTCAGTCTTAAACTTACAACATATATCATGATGTTAAAAATATGTTGGCATATTTTTCTCCAAGAATAGTTTTGAAAATTCCCATCTATGACCATAAATCATTTAAATATGTAATGGCTGTGCTATTACAAAGAAAATGAGAAAAAATACAGAACCTTTTCCTCTTTATCAAATAATGTGAACATCATATTTAGATATGAAGAATAAAATTATTTTCTGAACACTTTCCCAAGTGTTTTTGCTTTTGTCCCTAATGGAGAAAGGGTCACCTTCAGACATTCCTGTTTATAGGAATATTAAAATCCCTTTAACACTTAGAGGGAGAAAAATTCTATCCCTATATTTTAATAAATGTATGAAGTCACTTAACTCTTCTCCAATCTCTTTGTTATTATTATTTGTCTATTTTGTTTCTTGTTTTTCTTATATTTTGTTTTGTTTTACTATTGAATACAGAAAAGATAGATGTACATATATAGGTTTTTATATGCCTAGAACTTATCTTAAGGAATTTACAATAATTGATTTTATTATGTGTAATGATATGAACAGCAACTTGGAAGAAAATGAGACATTATAGTAGCCATTGTTGATTTTATATCATCTTGTTTTGAAGTCCGATAATGCTTTTCTTCTTTGTTTTGGTTGGTTTTACTCTGTTTTCTATTATTTGATGTGAAGGTATGGACAGCTATTTTGAAGAGAACAACAGACATTATGGTAGCCATTGCTGATTTTTCTATTGTCAAATTTTGAAGACTTGCAATGCTTTCATTGTTTTATTTTGATCAGTTTTATGCTATTTTCTATTTAAATTCATTGTGTGTGACGGTATGGACAACTATTTCAAAGAAAATGGGAGCCACTATTGATTTCCTATTGTCATGTCTTGAAATCCTGTGTTGCTTGCATTGTTTTGTTCTGAAAATCAATGTAAAAATATTCTGATATCTCAGATGGCTTGTTCCAACTATTATTATCCTCATTAGTAATGCCTCTAAGACATACAGACTTCAGTATTTTATATTCCATGTCAGTATAATTTTCCTTCTTGCACAGTTTAAATCTCTGTTAAATAGTTCAAGAGAAAACCTCTATTCTTTCAAGAAAGCTTTAAATATGTAATGATTTGGCAGCCCTACTTAGAAACACTTTTTTAATAAAGTGATTGGATCATTAAACCTGTTTTGAAAAATTTCCTTATGGGGAGAAAATCCCACCATAGTTTGTGCAGTTGAAACATTTGCTAAACCTTGTAATACAGACCATTAGGAAGAAGAATACATTCATTAAATCACAATCCACTTGGGGAAGACAAAATGCATGGCCCCTAAGAGATAGTAAGTATTTTCTAAGTGCAAAAGTCACCTGACCTTAGAGCTACCAATAAGTGATGATTCCTCAAAGCAACACCCAGCAGGGCTGTTTTTAACCAGAATTTACACTACTGTGAAGGGAAGTTTTTCTTTTTAAAAAGAATAAATAATTATACATTTCCATTATTATTCAATACAATTACTAGATGGAAGCCTATCACCAGATTTATTGGAGAACTGGAGTGAGAACATAATGAATGAGCTTGCACATTAATGAAATCAGATTGTGTGGACATGGCATTGTGTTATTCAGGATGATATCTCAATGAAGACTTCAGAAAGGACTTTCTCTAATGGTGTACAAGCAATAAAGCAAAAAGATGCTCATAAAGCGGCGGATATTTAAAATGATCATTCATTTCTTTTTCAGCTACTCTAGATTCACTTAATTAGAGCTGGAATTCCAGTTTGTTTTGAATATTGTGAAACCATTTATTCTGCAGACCTATTTCTTCCCATTCTTTGTTATTCACGAATCCCTTGTGACAGGCACTCCTTCCCTATTCAGCTGTGGAACCTTAGAGAAGCTCACAGTGTTCTCTCTTGGTTGCCTTTGAAATAGGCCTAAAAAGAAAAATCATCTTTGCCAAAAAATGAAGTTCAGCAATGCCACTTAGGGGAAAAACAAATTGCTCCTCCATACTCTTCAAATCCTAACCTTAGCCCAAATAATCCCATAGGGGAAAGGGCCTTAGAATTGCATAGACTTGAATTTTAAGTTGATGAACTACACACTGTTTGAATTTTACAGATACTTGAAATCACTGAGTTTCAGGTCAGCTCCTCAAAACTTGTAGTTTTCAATGAAACTTTTATGTGCTAATTTATATAAGAAATCGTAGCATAAGAGTAAGCATAAAAGAGATGCCCAATTAACTGTACTTGCTCTTATCAGAATATCATTGATAATTAACCTTATATAATTGTTGTAAAGAATAAATGAATTAGTGAATAAAGATTTTCAAAAGAACTCTAGTACATATCAAAACTCTTCTTGAGTTAAAACTTAAAGGAAATTAGCTACTTTTGTCATAATAATTAGTATTCAAGAATCTCAATAATATCAACTCAGATATGGGAAATGGGAAAAATGAGGATTAGAGCTACAACAGATCAGAGAATAAGTCACTCAGCCTAGATATTTGTAGTTATATTGAAATGAAAAGGCTGAATTAGTGACATTTTTGTTTGATTTTCTTTATTATACCTTATTCCTACAGTAAGTACTTAATATGAAATCTTTATGTATTAGAGCCTCCAGAGAAACAGAAATAACAAATATATATATATATATATATATATAAAATATGTATGTGGTATGTGTTTGTATGTGAAAAGATTTGTTATAAGAAATTGCTAACATGGTGGTGGTGATCAGCAAGTAAGTTCTCAGATCTATAGGGCAACTTGCCAAGCTGAATCCCAGAAGTACCAAGAGTTTCGTTTCAGTGCAAGCTCAGAGGTCTAACAATCATGAGGGCCAGTGGTGCGGTTCCTGGAATCCTGTCCTGGAATTTCCTGAGTGCTTACACCATATTCTCCACACTGCATGAATCCAGTTCTTGGACATAGAAATGAACACATGTATGGCACATGCCTTACATGATAAGATAAGGATCATGGGCTTTAATAGAACTTAAGAAACTAGTGACATATTTGAAATGTAAAAGTAACGTGATCGAATCTGTTTATAAATGGTGATATTAGCAGTGGTATGTAGGGTAGACAGAGTGATATTGTATTTTCTCTGGCTATTATCTCCTGAGCTTCTAATTGTGTCCACATAACAGTGCTCTGTGCTAATCATTCTTAGCATCTCTATTTATTCTCATTCTATAAGTTATAGCATCAAATACTTTGGTATTTATACAACCAGGAGTGATATAGGAGAGACCAATTGGGATGGCTGTGGGGTGTGCAATTAGAATAATACTCTAGAATCCTTACAAAATTTTCCATTGTGTCTACTAAATATCAAGGCTTTAATACCATAATCAAGGAGAAACTGAGGCAAAATAAAAAGAAAAGGAAGAATTCTGGGCAAATGGTGGCATAACTGTCTTGTAGTGATCCTCTAATGGGTAACAATGATAAAACCCAGAAACCTCTACTCAAACCAATCGACAACAAGTACAGAACACACAGGAATTCCCCAGGGGTTCTGGGTAAAATCTGTCAACCATCAAAATGAAATCTGCTCTGGAAATCTTAAACCACACTTTGGCAAATTCTGAGAATATGCTGCGTTTATAACCAAGGATGTTCCCCAATCATATGTAATTTTATTAGCATAAAGCTAGAGCTTACTGGCCTGAGGTGTCAGAGAATAGAGCTCAAGGCCAGGAGAGTTGGAAGGGTAGGAAGAATCCATAGAAGACAGAATGTCATTAAAAGATTAAGCCCTTAATTTGGAGAAAAATCTCTGAGTAAAGTTTTGGTAGACCACCAAATTATGCAAATATAAAGTAGACCACCAGGGGGCAGGATGAAAAAGTTGCACAGAGAAGCCATTAATACAGCACAAAAATAGGAGCTGTTACTTGGTGGAAGTGAGATACAGCTGCTGTGTGAATCCAGGCATGTTAATTGTCCAGTGGAGAAAAAAATAATATTTCTCAGAGAAGACAGGAGAATCCAGTGTTGTTTCAACGCGTTCTTTACAATATCCCGTTTTCAAGCAAAATTTATGAGGCATTACAAAACAAAAACCAAAATAAAACATACCTCTGAGGAAGAAACGGTCGAAATAATCTAAGTCCCAGAGACTCTAGATGTAAATTTGAGTCAGCCAAGTCTTCAAAAAGTCATTTGAGTTATCATGAAAGAATTAAGGGGAAATATGGTATTAAATTAGATAACAAAGAAGAAATCTCAGAAGGACATATGTTGAATTTTAAAAAGGCAATTAGTAAGGCAAAAAGTGAAATGATTGAAATTAAAAATTCATTAAATGAGCTCCATGGTAAATTCGAAATGGCAGAAGACTTTTAAAACATAAAATGTAAAGATAGAAATTACCAATTCAGAGAACAGAGAAAGAAGTTATTGAAAAAATGAACAAATTCTCATAAAAGATTATCAAGCACTCTAATTTGTGGAAAATAAAAGGTGTAACAAATATGTAATTTGAGTTTCATAAGAGTCATTGGTGGAAAAGCTATTTGAGAATATAACAAACAAAAACTTGCCAAGTTTGATGGAAAATTAAGTTATATTTCTAGATTCATGAATCTCAAAAAAACTCCAACTATGATAAACAAAAATAAACCTACTCAGGTATAGCATATATAAACTGTTGAAAAATAAAGATAAAAGACAATCTTAAAAGTAGATAAATGTAAATACCATGTTCTCAACACAGGAGCAATTGTTACAAGGTATGATAAAAACATATGGTGAGTGTTTAAATTTTTTAAAATTCTTATAGTAAGAGACACATTGCCATTAATATCCTGCAGTATAATCCATTTCACTTCAAACATTGGTAACTAATCATTCTTGCTACTTCTGAAGCAGTTCTGGACGTCCCTTTTAGTAAATGTCCTTATTTATACTGTCATGTTTGCCTTGATGTCCTGAATCAATTTAAAACTTTTACCTTTTGTGGTCATTTTGACATTAAGGAAGAGTCCCAAGTCACATGGTGACAGATCCAGTGGGTAAGGGGGGTGAAGACATGGCATACTATCTTTGTGAGCCTGCATTTCTCTCGGAAGGCACCGAGAAATTGTATTCACTGTTTTTTTCATGACACCTTGTGAAGACACAAAAGAAGACCTCCAGAATATCTTCAGAAAGGGATAAGAGAGATAGGATACGTGTGATTGAAGCATGAGGGAAGTGTTTTCAAGGGGATAAATGGCAATGTCTTTTACTGAATTAGTTGTGTAAATGTAAACATTTGCTGTATATATCGATCATGCCTTGTATAATAAGTGGCTGATTTATCATCAGAAACCAAAGACCCAGCTGCAACTGGAATAATATCATCAAGGTGCTGATAAAAGAAATGCAAATAAAATTGTAAATAAAAGTTATATAACCAAGAACACTGTCCAACAAAGAGGAAAAAAATATTTCATACAAACAAAGCATGATTGGTGGATGCTTATTGTCAACTTGATTGTATCAAGAGGCTCCTGGATTGGTGATAGTACTTCGAGTATGCTAATTTAATTAATGGGCAACCCACTGATGAGTCATAGCTAAATGGGTTATTAGGAGATAGGAATATGAGTTTGAAGTAATTGACAGTTAATCCTAATTATCAACTTGACTGGCGTAAGAGACTGATGGAGGAACGCTTAGACTGTGAGGGCTCTGTACTCTTCAGTAGATTAATCTACCAATGCTCACAGCTAAATTGCTATTAAGAGGTGGGAACGAGTTGAAGGTGAGGCGTTGGGGGTTTCTCACCGGAACTCTTTCCCTCTGCTCTGTTTTCTGGCAGCTCTTCTCACTATGTAATTCTGACTTGATGGCTATGTTTTGGAACTAGAAAGCCATGAACTGAAATCTCTGCAACCTTGTGCCAAAATAAATCTCTCTTCCTTCAAGTTGGTTTTCTCAGTTATTTTTTTTTTCACCATAATGTAAAGTTTTCAAAAAACCAAGAATAATTTTGGACATTTTTCAGAATTAAGACAAAGGGCACTCAAGAATAATTAAGATCTAAAGAAAAAATAAAGAGCATCAAATTGGTATATGCATAGCTATATGTGCTTAAAAATAGCTATTTGATAAATTGATGAGTTTATTATATACATCAATATATGCATGTATACACTCTTGATATGATAAAGAGATGATATAAAATACATACAAACAAATATGATAGATGACAAAATGTAGATAAAAAATGTAACTATGAGGAAGTAGTAATAATTTGCTATAAAGTGAATATTTTACCTTTATGAGCATAACAACTTGAGGAATGAAAGCTGGCACTATAAGAACAGAAGTCACCTGCTTGTGTTATTTTTGTTGCCACCAGGATTCCTTAGAACCAAGCCAGCGGCACAGACCTGTAACACCAGCACTCTGGGAGACTGAGAGAGAAATAGCATAAATTTGGAACTAGACACAAATAAGTTTGATGCCACCTGGACCAATTAGTAACTTGCAAAACCCTGTCTCAAAAAAATTAAATAAAATTAAAATAAAAGTGGCAGGGGATATAGCTCAGTGGGAAGACCTTGGATTCCATGCTCAGACCCTGGGTTCAATGCTCAATATAGGAAGGAAGGGAGGGAAGGAGAGAGGGAGGGAATGAAAGAGGTAAAGAGGGAGAGAGGAACAAACTATATAGGAAGGCAAGCCTAAGGAGATCTTTCCTTCAGGTTTTGGATGTTGTTGACACTAGTTAAGGTCATTTAGCCTCCAACTTTTCTGTGGTGAGGCTCAAGAGGAAGTCAAACACTACTTTGTAAATGAGGAATATTCTTTGGCAGAGGCAAGCATTACTCTTCTCCAAAAGCTAAAGCATCAATAATGCTGATTATTTTGTGAGCATTTATTATATGCACCATAGAGCATCTCTAGTTGTTTTAAACACTTCCTTTCCCACGGATTTTTCCAAGTTGTGAGTCAGAGTGGCAAAGTGACTTGTATCAATGATTGTCCCTGTTTTAAAGCCATTCTGTGATTACAGACTGTTTATAACTATCAGTCTTGAAATGTAGGCAGTGTGTGAGTCAAACCAACATAAATTTGTTTCTTTATGCGTAGTGAGTGGTGCAGATAAAACACTTATTTCTCCTTTTAGCAATAATACACGGACATACACTAGACTACTGGATCTTTAGACAATTTACCTATGCAGCTTGCCTCTGAAATTTCTGTTATTGCTCATCTTTTGGCATGCATACTAAGTTATCTAGAGTGTTTTTTCCTTCATGCCAAACATGTCCAATGAATTTCACATCATAAACAAAATGAACCATGTTTAAGTGCTATCATAAGTGCCATATGTGACTCAGATTATATGTTGTATAGTTAAAAATACAATCAATGTGGAAATTCAAAAAAAGAATTACAGAAATGTTTGTGGTGACTGCTTTGATGTCTTGAACTGATTCAGAACATTTACCTTTCACATTCACTTCCACTTTGAGAAGATCCAGAAATCAGAAGGAGCCAGATAGGGTAAATATCATGGTTAAGGGCACAATATAATATATTTAATAACCTGCCCATCCCTTGAATGGCATCAAGTAGCTGTGTTCACCAATTTTTTGATCAACCCTAGTAAAAACACTCTCAAAAGAAGACTTTTAGAACTGCTCCAGAAAATGCCAAGAATATATTTGTCTTTTATGGTGATATTTTAAGTGCATCATTTTTTACCAAAATGCAAAAGTAGAATGAAAAGCTTGATGAAAAAGTGTAGTGAGTGAAATGAAAGTGCAATGAAAAGTAGAAGATTTGACTAAATCCAGAGGGGAAATGAAAGAGGTACAGTACTGTTTTGACCAACAAAAGGGGAAAAAAAAATCTTTCTGATTATCATTGATGGTATGGTTTTGAAAGAAAAATTAGGCCACTAAATATTTGATAGGTGCTAACATCTCTCTATACTAGTTTCCATAAAGGTTCTGCATTTGGATTTACAGCTGTGAAGTACAACCTGACCTGGTTTGGGCTAAAATTACATAAATTATTTTATTGTGAACCAACTTTTAGGCTGGATGAAATATACAAATTAGTTATGAACATGGTGACAAGACTTTTGAATCTATCAAGATGTCGGTGAGAATAAAAATGTGATTTTTTGTTTTGTTAAAAATGTGGGTTTTTTTTTATTTTTTGGTGCTGGGGATTGAACTCACGACCTTGTGCTTGTCAGGTAATGTGCTTATACCTCTGAGCCAAATCCTGGACCCCAAAATGAGGTGTTTTTGATGCACACAATCTAGTTTTTGGTTTACTGTCTTGAGATAGACAATTTCTAGGATTTCCACTTACTTTTTCTTACTATTAAAACTGTAGATTCTTTGTGGCAATCCTTTCAACTCCTTAGTTATTTATTCCTATCATATAAACTGGGTTTAAGTCACTTTTAAGTTTCACAATTAGTATAGGTTAAACCATTCTGCGATACCAACAAGAAAAGTCTGGGTATTCCTTTCTTCTATAATCACTATCTCTCTAAAAAGTGTCTCTGGTACCTTCACAAAAGACTTGGGGAAAGATGCAAAGAGGATCTTCCTTAAAATACATTTAGAAGTGTGATTTAGAAACAGTCTGGTTACTGAAAGTGGTTTAGATTTGGGACCTAATATTTACACTTTGGCACACAGGAAGCTTCATGTTCCTTGTATACGAACCATGATCTCTGTGTTAGTAGCTTTAGTTTTGTTTCTTTTTATTAGATTTAGGAAAAGTATATTTCTACACCCACAGAGCTCCATAGGAAGCTATTCATTTATTTTATTATTTAGGATTCTATGATCAGTCAGATCTTTGTGGGCCTTAGTACCGTGACTACTAATCTTTCCCAGTTGTGATAACTATGCTTCTTCTCTTATTTCTAGTGCTAAACGCTGTTTCTAGAACCTCCACAGAAGCATGTAGCCATTTTTTGTCGACCCAAAAAGAGAAATAAGCAGAGAAATACCATGATTTTATACTCCTTCTCTTTCACTTCATGATACCTCTTTGTGTTAAAATTTCTCTGTAGAAATTAAGAATAGTGACAGATTCTAGGGGACAGAACAGGTCAGAGAAGTTGTGAAAGTGGTAAGGAAGGCAAAGAGAAAATAGCCAGTGCCCACACTAGAAGGTAAGCATCATGTTGGCAGTGAGATTGTCCATTTTCCCAGATGTACCCCACGATACACTCAAAACTGTTAGGAGTTTAGATCATCATTGGTTCTATCATGTTGTGTCTTACTGGATTTTAATATGTGTAATAATATAAACAAATTTTTGTGGAAAATGAGATATAGTAGCCATTGTTCATTTTCTGTTATTTGGTTCAGAATGCCTTGTAATAGTTGCATTCTCTTGAATGCTTTTACTCTATTTTGTTATGTTTGATACTATTGTTTGTGAAGCTATGCTCAACTATTTCAAAGAAAAAGATATTTTGGTAGCTACTGTTGATATCCAATTGTCTTGTTGTGAAGTGCTGTGTTGCTTGTATTGTTCTGTTCTGATTTGCATTGTTCTGTCCTCTTTTGTTTTATTCTCTGTAAAAGAAAATTTAAAAAAAAAGACTTTAGATCTTGAATGCTCCACAAAAGTTTCATGTATTTGGAGGTAGATCATGGTCAAAAGAAGTAGATTCCTAGAAGCACGACCTAGAAGGGTATCTTCTTGTTCCTGACTTCTCTCTTTTTTCATTGTTTCCTGGCTACCATAAGATGAGCAGTTTTCCTTTACCAGACCATTTCGGCCTTCAAGCTAGCTGAACATGAAATAAACTCTCTAAAACTATGAGCCAAAATTAACCTTTCCTGCTTTAAACTGTAAGTATTGACATTTTGTCCCAGCGATGGAAATGTGTGTAATGCAGAAAGTTCATACTGAAAAAGCAGAGTCTTTTTAATTCTGTGATGATGTGATTCAGAACATTTGTAACTAGTTTGTGGGAGGAATTTGGAATATTTTGAACATGTAGATTAGAGAAGAACTAGAATGTTATAAGCAATACATGATGGGTAATAATGGTCTGATATCAGACCGTGATTTTAATGAGAGTATGGACAGTGGCAATCAGGCTAATAATGTTTCAGTTGAAAATGAGACTAAACAATGTACATCCTTTATTCTGACAAATAATTTGACTGTATGTTTTCCATGCCTCCAGAATTTGTGCGAAGCTGAATTTAAAAGTGGTGAAATAATTAATCTAGTGGATAGGATTTCAAAATGGCACACTATTCATGTGGTATCATAGATACTGCTGGATTCCTTTTACCAGATCTACAGTAAAACCCATGAACTAAAAGCTCAGTCAAAGAGAAACGAAAATTGTAGAACTTAACCTCAAAGGGAGAATGTGTAAAGTTGGAGCCAAAGAGAGCTCTTGCTAAAAAGATTAGTATTGAAAGAACCCAGGTACTTTTACATCAGGACAATCGGAAAAGCGCATTGATGGTATCAATAAAGGACCAGACTACACTTACCAAAAGCTCAGGGGTGAAAAAGGTAAACTTCTTCGAAAGTTTTTTTTTTTTTTTTTTTTTTTTATAGAACTCCAGAGGGTCCTACTGAGAGACAACTAGCTAAGTACACGCTGTGCTTGAAGTCAACCATCCAGGTAGTCAGAGCCTCTGCAGCTATGGTCCAAGGAGATTAGAGTTACCTAGAGACTTTGATATTATCTGAGTATGGAAAATGTGGGGTCATGAGGGGTTCCATACAGATTTCAGAAGGCCTGATAGGCCACCCAAAAATGTGTAGCAGAGTCACAGTCCCTGCCAAGAACCCCTGAAAAGGTGATGTGCAAAGCTGTGAGAGTGAAACTAAAGGTTTAGTGGAGACCCCAGCAAGTTAGTGATATCAGGAACGTGGAACATTTGCTGAAGGAATCCATAGCCATTAAGCCACAGCAGCCCAAGTGAGATACCCAGTGAGTTGCAACCAGTAAGGCTACAGTGGCAGTGCTAAGCAAATCTTCTAGAGCTCACATCTCTCTATAGCATGCCCTGGGTGCTGGACTTGAAGCTACAGGATGTAATTTTTGACCTGCTTACTTTTGGTATTGCTTCCATCTGATTCCTATTGCTCCATTCTTTCCTTTAGAGTGAGAATGTTTACACTATGCCATTGTATGTTACAAGTATTTAATTTGCTTTTTTTTGTTTCCATAGAAATTTGTGATTAAGAGTTTGCCTTAGGTCTTAGAGACTTTAGAATTAGAATTTTTCAAAATGCTAGAACTGTTAAGATTGTGTAACTCTTAGAGATGGACTAAATGATTTTTACATAATAACTACATGGGCCTTCGAAGGACCAGGAGTTAAATATTGTGATTTGAACATAAACATTCTCCAAGAGTTTCATGCATACGGGAGATATGACCCAGTTAGAAGGGCATTACTTGGGGCATTCCCTGAATGGTATGTTCTTTTCTCTGGCTCCTTGAACTATACCTTCTGAAAACATGAGCCAGAACAAAACTCTCCTTTTTAAAAGTGTCATGTATTCTGTTCGTGACAGGAAAGTATATGATATAGGGGCATTTATGTAGTTCTTGCTACATCATTGTCATCATTGTTGGGTAAGTGGATAGATCGGTATGTTAGATTGCAGGCATATAACTAATTGTCAAGGAAAATATAAATAGGACAAACAGATACAAGAGAAGAACGAATAGATTATTTGCCTTTGTATTCCCAGTGGATAGTATCCTTCCAAATAAGCACTGCTCGTAATGAGGAGTCATGATCTTACTTCTCTAGAAAAACTATGAATTTTCAAAAAACACCATTTGGTATGATTGAAAGCATACATGATATTTCAAGATCAACAGAAGTCCTGTTAAAATATTTTGCTCTAATTCCTTCCATATAAATTTTTGATCATAGGCACATTGTAATGAGATTCAATGAAATTTTTCCATGTTCAAATAATAGACCACATGATAAAATAATGATTATTCAGTCAGTATTACATGTATATGTAATGTTTAAATTTTTAAAAATGTATTAGAGCAAAAGATACACTGCCATTAATGCCCCTCAAAATATTCCCCATCATGTTGAACCCTGTGTCTCTTTCTTCTTTTCGCTTTCTGAGGCAGTCCTGTAAGTCTTCATCCATGAGTATGTTTGGTTGTGGTATAACAACTGCTTCACTATCCTGGAACAATTCGTAATGTTTACCTTTGTGGTATTTTGACTTTGGGAAAGAGTAGAAGTCACAAAGTGCCAGGTACAATGAATAACGTGTATGAACACACACCGTAATGTTTTTGCAAGCATGTCTTTCTGTTCAGTGGCACTTGCCAGCAGCAGTTTTATCACAGCTTGTGAAGATACTCTCAAAAGAGAATGCCTTGCTCATTTTTCTTCTTGCTGAGACAAAATACCTGAAATCCAAAGTTAAAGGAGGAATGCTTTTGGGGAAGCTCACAGTCTGTAGAGGTTTCACTCCATAGTCAGCTGACTCCAAGGCAGGGAGACATGTCAGAGGGCCATCAAAAGAAGAAACAACAGTTCATGGCATGGAAGGCAGGAGACAGCAAAAGCATCAAGCAATAGCAGCAGCACTTTTCAATCCCTTATATTTCATCCTGGCTACCTTTCTGCCCTTAGGTCAGGTAGCACTAACACCCAGGGAGAGGTACCCTTAATCCCAGCACTGCACACGTAATCCCAGCAGAACACGCAATGGATCCAGTCACTTCCAAAAAGCCTCACCTATAATTGCATGAGCCTTTGGGAGGAATTCTAGACAGAAGCCCTAAGAGAGGACTTTCACAACTGCTTCTGAAAATAGCAAGAATAATACAATAAGTGTTTTTGAAGATAGAGAAAATATTTTAAGGGAAGTTAATGGCAATAAGTCTTTAGCTATGATGACTTTTTTATTTAAATGTGCTTTCTCTTTCTTTCTATTCTGTGTGTATGTGTGTTTGTGTATATACCATTTACAAGAGAAAATTTGTCTTGAAGAGGAAGAAAAGAGAATAATCCATTTCTGCACAGTCACTGGGAAACAAAGGAAGAATATATGTAATAATACTGCAGGGCCAATTAGAAAGGTGTAGAATTTATATTCTGGAGCAGATGGCAAAGTGTGGAAAAATAAACTTTACAAGTGGAAAATAAACTCTTTGAAACTCTTCTCATCAGAAAGTGGAGTGCTTGGAAATACTTGGGTCTGGGCCTAGGCACTGGCTTACTCTGGACAATAAAGTCTGAGCAAATGTAACAACAACAGAGAAAGTGCTGAGCATGTGAGCCTGGCTCACATCCACCCTGGGCTCACCAGATGGAGGAGAGATTCATGGCCTTATCTGAGAAGCATCAAAGCAATCCTCAGACAGGTGAATGAGACACCTCAAGGTCAGCCTCTGACCCTTGAGCGGCAATTCTCATCACCTTACCTGACATACATGGGCTAACACCAGGAAAATAAATCACCTTATCAGCCCAAAATATCCAATATAAAAATGGTAAATATTCTCTAATCACAGGACTAGGCTTTGAAAATGTTTGTTATGCATAAAAAGTTAATTGATAAATGAAAATCACATTTTTTCTTAACATAACTTTTGCTTTTTGATAAAAAAATTAGTTATTTATCATGCTTAAATTTTAAGATTGAGCTGAATACACAGAAGATGGAGGAATTTGCTTGAGAAGTTGTACCTCTGACCCCTGCCCTTTGAACTCTGACTAGGCCTCCTCATAATCTCTCACTTTTCCACAAGACTCCATTTTGGTATTGGATCTGTTGCGGAAAGAGCTGGTTGTATCAGTAAATATATCTACTCATCACCAAGATGTACTTTAAAACATACATTCTTTTACAATGGGACCATCATTCTTATTTATATTTCAAATTTTCTAGGCTGATGTTGTATTTTAAAATGTTTTCTGTCCATTCTGCTTTACCTAGAGAGGAATTGCAAAATCATGCTCAAGAAGTGATTTAATTAGAACCACATAAAACAAACAGATATAAAGGGTAGCAGAATAGGAATAGGCAGTCATGTTGGGAAAGGGTTAAAGGCTAAAACACAAACTCTTTACAATTTTACCGATAGTGGACTCTAATCTTGTGCACACATCACAAATTCTATTAACATTTAATGTAATTTGGTTATTTAAAAATATTTGTTATACTCAAAATCCATTATTTCTGAATCTTCTTCCCAGTCTAAGCAAAATAATCCAAAAATAATTTTCCAAGAAAGTGAATATAAAAATCCTTAATGTAAATGTTATGTACTAGGCACTAAATGAAAACCAAGTGTTATATTATGTACACACATGTATTACTGATGCAATATACACATTATACACTATGTCTATGCTATTGACATATATGTTTCTTGTCACTTCTATTCTCTCCGCAAGCTCATATTTATTAAAATTATACTTTTATCAGTAAAAATGTAAGGTGGTTATTAATAAAATATTCCTTTTACTGATAAAACAGGAGTAAAAGGCAATTAGCATCTTTGGTGCTATTTGATTATGGGGTGAGCTCTACGAGAGAATGATGGAGCCGTGTTTAGGGCTACATGAAATACAGCCACCAAAACAATGTATTGTTTACAAAGTACAATGTTTACTTGTCCTTTGTCCTGTCACAGTTCAGGAAAATGAAATACTTCCGGAAATTATAAGGCAACAATCCTAAAACTGATAAAATAAACTGATTTAGTATTTTCCAGGCATGTAGCACTTTGATCGCAACAAGCTTTGCCAGATAATAATTTGCATTTTCATAGTACTTTTCTTGTGAGATTTTTTTCAAAGCCTGTTGCATTAATATGAATTGAACTATGATACGTTCCCTCAAAGTGGAGATGTATTCTTTGCACCCCCATTTTACAAGCACATTAAGTGCCTTGCTGAAGGGTATCAGGCAAACCATAAGTCAGTTAGGAAATTGATCCTTGAAATCTTAGTTTCCGATTCCTTCTTCCAGTACCTTGACAAAATTGCTTTCCAAATAGAGAAACATATTACTCTGAAGCTAAATAGCAAATTAAAGACATGCTGTCTCAAGTAATCTTATAAATATGCTTTAAAGGCCACCAGTACCCTGAGAGGTTTGCCATCTGGTTCCCATGGTGGTTCCCATGGTGGCCAAAAAAAAAAAAAAAAAACAAAACAGGAAAGAAGAGAGAAAGAGAGAGAGAGAGAGAGACAGACAGACAGACAGAGGCCTGGATATAGAAGGGAAATTTATTTGGATTCAGGCAGAGGTAGGCAGAGGAAAACTTTTGCACTGGCCCCAGCTTTTGGAGTCCAATCTCTACATTATTTTTGAAAACAAAAAAATTAAGTCCTTTGGATTACCAGTGTAATTTCAGCAAAGAGAAAACAGAGTGTGAATGCTTCTAAGCAACATGTGGAAACATATTTAATATTTAGATCCTACAATCTGTAACAGCCAAATTCCAAGATGGCTGCCCATAAGCTGTGCCTGCTGGCATCTGAACCTTTGTTTTTCCCATACTTTGGGTTAAGTCCTTAAAGGTACTATAGCTTTACCTGTTTCTCTTGTCATTTACTCTGGAAAGCCAACCACTTGGCCATGAGAATACTCAAGTAACTCTAAGGAGAGGCCCCAATAAAGAGGAGCTGAGATTTGCTGCCCACAATCAACACTACTGTCCATCCTGAAAGCAGACACTGAAGCCTTTGTCAAATTTCAGACAACTACATCCACTTTCCATAACCTCCTTCCCTGAGCCTCCAAACCAGAACTTCACAACCAAGCTGACACACTGAAAAGGCTGGACATAACGGGCAACCTTTGTTGAGTTAGCCACTAAGTATTGGAGGAATCTCTTATAAAATGAATATATAATTAAATACTTGAAAGGTCTGCATAAAGTAGAGTAGTTAAATTAGTTGTATCAGTTCATTCCAATAACTATTTAATAGATGTCTTTGTCCCATGAGGTACCACAGAAAAGTCAGGCTTTGTAGCCAATGACTGAGTCCATTTTAGGACAGCAGCAGCTTCATTAACCTAGAAATAAAACAACTAAAGAAATAGTTTGACAACTACCAAGAAAGCTTCAAAAGAAAATAGATCTCTGCTGTCAAGTGGCAATGAAATCCCTTACTTAGAACCTTGTGATCGCTCTCTGTAGAATTTTTCTGTTAAAATTTAATACCGGGAAGTGTCTGACCCCTAACGTGGCCTCACCTGCTGTCTCTCTGCAGACACAGACTTCCAGTCTCCCAGCCAACCACGTCTTTATTATCCAGAGCTCTAGATGTTTCCCTTCCGGTTCATCTGTCTCCATTCCCATCCCTAACTCTAAATGTGACCCTGCCCATGCCATGATTAACTTCTTCAGGTGTCACCTTAAATGCCACTTTCTTGAAGAGATATTTCTGAAGTATTTTTACTAACTTACTCCCCCAATTACTCTATCAACATCATCATCATCATCATCATCATCATCATCATCATCATCACAGGATCTCTGCTTGTTTCCCTCAACTCCACAATCCACCTTGTAAAATAAGGCCATTGCCTGGAAACAGACACTCACTGACATCACACACACTTTATTTACCACGCTGCCTATGAGGTTCTCAGTGTTTGTTGACAGATTCACTTGAAAATAAAAAAGCATAAACAAATCACCACAAACATTGAAATCTTGGTTAGATTATTTTAGGGAGGGTGCCTGTCGACAGTGGTATTTTAATAAAACTTGTTGAATAAGCCTGGAAATCCAACAGTGTGGGTGGAAATTGCTCCAGAGGAATCACGAGATGGATGACTATGTGGAGAGAAACCGTATTGCCTGGAATACCTCCTAAAGGTGGCAGGTAACAGTGCCAAATCTGAAAGGAAGCATTGGGAATTGAATCCCTGCTACTGTTAAATGGGAAAGGAAGCATTAATAGTCCAGCAGTGGTTGTAAGGCAGGATGTGGGAGCTATGGGGAAAGTTTATCGGCATCATCTGCAGTATGTTATGCACACTCCTCTTGCTCCATTCTGGTATGTTCACAGTATTTGGGGGGATTGTGGAAAGGCTGAAAAATTGAGTAGTGCCAAGAACCTCTGTACAAAGATTGCTGTAAGCAGAGCACCTAGGGATGAGACACAAAGAGTAAGTGGTACCCTATTAAGAAAAAAGCCTATGGGAGAAACAAGTACTTAAAAGCATTGAACTTTCAGCTGCTATAGGAAGGCGGAATTGCTGATGCCATATGTGGAAGTCAAGCTACTGTGCGTGTGTTCAAGGGTTAGCCTCCAGCTGTGGTGCTCCTGGTAGAGGACAGAACCTTTAAAAGAGGGGCCTCATGGAAGAAAGTGAGTTTCCTTGAGCCTGTCCTTAAAGGAGCTACTGACATGCATTCCAGAACCTTCCTGTCTTTCTTTTTGCTTCCTGCCTGCCATGACCTGAGAGTTTTCTCCACTGAAGTGCTCCCCACAATGAAGCCACAGCTCCAAAGCCAAATGATGCTAAAGGATCATGGGATGAAATTCCAAATTCTCATGCTAAAATAAATATTTCTTCCTTGCCAATTGCCTATCTCAAGTATTTTGTCACTGCACTGGAAAGTTAACTACACAAAAGAAAATTATTGTTCCCGTTGATTTCAATCTAAAAATTGGTATACTTATAAATTTGTTTACATTTTGCAAAAATTCAGGGAAGCTTCAGCTCCTCTGTGTGCATGCAAAATTACAGACCCATATTTTAAAAAGAGAGAGTAAGCAAACAATAAAACTAACAACTCAATGGATAAGGCTACATGAAATTAGTAATATGGGTAGGCAATCTGATCAATGGAGTCATCTACATCCCATGTAGCTAAACATATTGGGCAAAATGAACAGAAAATTGTGTGTGGGGGGCTGATCTATGGTTGCTTAAGAAACTATAAACCAACCATTTTCCAAATGAATTGTAGCATTTTATTTCTTTCAGCACCAAAACACTTTGTACAGAGCCTGAGGTTACAAAGATGAATAGAACCCAGACTCGATATTCTAGGTTCTCTGTGAGTGGCAGATACAACAGTTCAGATCCATCAAAAACAGATCTTTCTGGCTTTTACCTACTTTTATATGGATAACATGCTGTGTTGTTCTTAGAAGAAAAATGCTGCCTCCTGTCCACACCATGTGGAATCTAGAAAGATCCTTATAGTTACCTTGACCAATCAAATGTGACAGAAATCCCACAGAGTGGATTCTGAGACCAAGTCCGGAGAGGCCATGGAGCTATCATCTTGCCTCCTTCTTGTCTTTGATTTCCTTAACAAATTTTCACAATTCAGAGAGCCAAGATTTCAATTTTCCATCTTCCCATTCCCAGATTTTCCTAGTGAGATACAGATTATGTGCTGGGGTGTTTTCAGTCTTTACATTTTGCTGTGATTATTTTATTTATGGCTTGAGGGAACTCTGCCTTCTTTTGATGTTCCTAAGATTAACTTTTCTAAGAATGCGTGATTTCTTAGCCTTTATTCATTCTCGCTGTAGCTTGGGAGAGCAAATTCTTAGCCTACAAATTCTATAGCCTACAGCCCAGTCGAGGAGATCAAAGTCTTTCGGCAATTTAAAACTACTCAGAATGTTCCACAATGATCTCTAAATTTATACTCTCATCACCGCAAAATTATAGCACACAAAATTATATAATGTCTTTTGTTGGCTCTTTTTAAAACTTGTATTGTGCTATAACATTTGTTAACTTTTGATGTCGTTTGTTTTGTTTGCTTGTTTGCCTCACTTAGCCTACAATTTCTTGAAGTACACTCACCAGAAAACTCATTAACTTGCTTTGTATATAACACAATGTTAATTTTTAATGATACGGCAGATTCTATTTTCCAAAGACTGCAGCAGTGTGCATTCCTCCTATGTGTGTTTTTAAAGTCCTGTTAACAATATTCTTCCCAACCAAAGATGATAACTATGTCTCTTCTCCTCGAAAGTGGGTGGACCTTTCTACATTTGCCAACCAAGAAGCTGTAGTGGAGTGACACGGATATAAAGGCAATAGAGCTCCTACCTGGTTTCCTTCTTTTATTATTTTATCCTCAAGCCATAATCTCTGAAGTCCAGAGCTCAGAATGGGAAAGTCTTCATGCTGAGTATCTTTGAGGATGGTTGAGGATGGACCAGATAGAGACAGAGAGGGATGGCCACTGATCTCACCTGTTATGGCCCTCAGCTGTTTGAGTTTTTGCATCTTAGGAGCAAAGAGACATAGTGCCAGTTTGACTACAATGTAAGTGAGAATCAGGACTAGTATTGCCCTGAAAATCCCAGTCTATTCCTCAAAATGCAAATGTTAACAATAAATAGTTGGTATTATTTTGAACCACTAATATTGAGGCAATTTGTTTTACACATAAACAATGAAAACAGGCTGAATTTGTTACCGTAGATTTCTGTCCATAAGGCTTAACACAAATGCAGTTATTATAGCAATCTCAACACTTTTTGGACTATGTGTACTCTTTGCTTTTAATTTAATTTTATTTCTTCTGGGGTTTTTTTTGCATTTTTTCCTCATATTTTTTATTATACCTTTTTCCTTTCAGGGTACCAGAGATTGAACCCAAAGTGTTATGTAGGCTGATCATATGCTCTACCCTGAGCTCATTCCCAGTTTTTCCCACACTGTCTTGACATGTTTGTTGACATCAAGCATCCTCACTAATGTATTGACATCTCCTTTAATTGGAATATAAGGTTAATAAAAACAGGATTTTGTATGCTTTATTTACAGATGAATTTCCCATAGATGAAATAACAGCTACTGTGCCCTTGGCCTATCTATTGGAGAAAAGGTGAATATAATTCTAGTTGCTTTTGGAAGTAAGCAGAAAATAATTATAATTATTATGGATGGCTGATACTAAAATATTCCCTTGGCCTTTATTTGTGGTTATTGAACTGTGGAACAAATGTGGGTGATACCTTTATTTTGTATAAATGTTCACATTCTTAAATTCATGTATTACACCAATACATGAATTTACCTTTATTTTCACCCTTGGGTAATATTAAAAATTCTCTTAATTTTTCTTCCTATTAGAAATCTAAAGTGTTACTTAATGTTTCATATTAACAACACACCCTTGTCATTAAAAACTGGCTCTGAATGTTACCTCTTTTCTTGGTCTAGGAATCTTCTTACTTCAATCTCTTTTCATCAATTCTAAATTTTATAAGCCTTTTAAAAATTCTTTGCCTGACCCCGTTAAGGTTTTCAAAAGCTATTGAATTAATATCATCCAAATTTAATGTGCTGTTTGCTCTTTCTCGATCATTAATGAAGATGTAAAACAAGTATAGTTTTCTAGCTTTTTGTCATATTTCTTGCTTTGTCATTCTCAGCAGTCATCATATCAGATAATAGAGCTCACATCAAGTTCAACTGGGAAAGGTGCCCTTTAAAAATAACTAATTTCTGACGTTATTCCTGGTGCACATATTCTGTGTGCACCAAACTTAAGCCAAAAGCACAGAACGTTTTCTGGATAAATAAGATAGGAATTCAAGAAGACATAAAATAGAATAAAGCATTGCTGCACCTGCCTCATGATAACATTATTTTCTATGAAAAAAAATTGATCTGACTGGAGTCAAGCAATTCTCTCTTTGACACCTGGCTTCTTAAAAGAAAAAAAAATGTCTGATAAAGAAATAAACTAGCTTGCCAGAGTTAATACGGATAAAATCAATTTATTGACAAAGATGAGGTAGCATGGTTTAACTCTTTGCATTCTTACTTTGATAGCAGTCTTGGTCTCAGATTCACAAGAAAAGTTTTTATGAAAATCTTTCACAGGTGGAGATCTAGCTTATAATTCTGTGAAATTTGCACTGATTCTCATCCAGTGTAAATCAGAGCTCCTTGCTTTCTGATTGAAATGCCTGCTGCAATAATACCATCTCACATTTGGAAAATGGCAAGCTTCTGGCATAATGACTACACACCCTGAGACATTTGAAATTATGTGAAGTACACAAATGGATTCTGGAAGCAAAATGATGTTTAGTGAGAGGGTAGGGGCATTTCACCATCACAGGATTCTGTCCAATGCTTTGCTTCGCTGACCAGCAGTCCAGTTAGTTATGAGCCAGACTCGGCCAGCTGATGTGCTGAGTGAGACCCTGCCTTGATGCAATTTGTCATTAGTCCAAATACGCAGGCCTGCCACCTCTCAATCCCACTCTCTAAAGAGTTAAAAATATTTTCTTTATTATTCACATCATTGTATATTTTAAATTCTTTGAAGTGGTCGATTTTTAGTAAGAATAGAGCGCTTGTCTAAGCAAGCAAGGACAAAAAGCTTTAGAGTCAAGAACTTCGCTGATACTTAATAAAGCATTTGTAGTTTCATTTCCTGTTCCTTCTGTAGCCATGATGTAGGTTGACTGCTATTCAAATGAGCCTCAAATCAAGAAGCAGAAATTGACCCAGATCTCTCAAGACCACTGAGACACTGAATCAAATTAAGATCCTGCCTTCTCAGCTGCCTTCTCTCTCCTTCCCTTCCACCCAGTCTTGCCCTCCCACAGCAGGTACATTGCTGCACAAATGCCATTTGGGGAAAACATACATTCTCTTTAGTCCAAGGAATGTGGGCAAGCGGAGATATTTTCCCAAACACTATCTCCTACATTTTTCCATGCCCAGCACAGCAATCACGCAGATGTTCTTGAACATCTTCGCCAGGCTAGTTTTTCCACCAGTCTCACCCACATCCACCCATTCAAGGATACTCCCTCCTGACCATGGCTGGAATCGGAATCAACACCCACCCCTGACTTTCTCCACAGTGTGACACTTTTCATGCTCCGTAGCAGCCCCTGACAGCCTTTACTCCTTAAAAAAGGGCCACTATGTTTCCAAAATGAGACTACACATCCTGAGACATCTCCCAGGTAATTTTTCAGCATCTCCCAGGTAATCTAAAACCTTGCAGCAATAGAGAAAGTCTTACACCCTCTGCATTTACTATAGTTTCCTGCTTAGGACCTTTGCTCATGCTGTTCCTCTTACCTTGAATGCCTCCTTTTACTCTTTTCCTGTTGCAGGTTGAATTATGCTCATGCATGGATGCTCAGCAAGTGTATGCACTTCTTGATAGATATCAGTGGAATACTGTAATGGGCTGAGTTATGTTCCCCCAAGGGGCATAGTGGTGTAACTCCCAGAACCTCCAAAAAATCCTACACTCAGAGAGAGAGCTTTTACAGTGAGGAATACGTTTTTAAAGTCATTGGAACAGTCTCTCTTCCAATTCCTCTAGTGTTCTTATAAAAAGTAGATAACAGGGCGGGGGATTTAGCTCAGCGGCATAAGCTCCTGCCTTTGCAGCATGAGGTCGAGAGTTTGATCCCAGGTACCGATTAAAAAAAAAATAGATCACAGACATGCATAGATCGACCTTGTAGAGACATAGGAAAGAGGAATCAGTAAGCCATGGAAAGAGAATCCAAAGGAAACTAACATATCAACACCTCAAGACCAGAGTTCTAGCCCTCAAAATTGTGAAAAAATACATTTCTGCTTCTTAAACCACCTAGTCTGTGATACATTGTTATGGCAGCACTAGTAAATAATTTGAAGCACATATCAAGGGACATATGTGGGTCAGATTTAGAACCTCTGCATGACACTCAAGGTCTCAGGGTAGCAGAAATATTTAAAAATTACTGGACCCTACATGTGGCATCTTTGTGTACTCTGCTACACTACCATACGTGTGTCTAAGATACATTGCATTATAGTAATTGCATATTAAAATGATCAGGAGTTATGGAGGAAACAGATGCAGATTTGTAGAAGTCTGAAGGACTTCACAAAAAAAGCAGTAACAAACGAATAACAATGAGGTTTTGTGTTAAATATCCACCAGCACTTGCATCCAACATCATGGCCAGGCTACTCTTTGCAAACTAAAGCTTTGCACCTGTGTTTCCCTGACTGGAAGGGCAGCTGCTGAGGAGAATCCTCTCTCATGGCCATCTCTAGTGTCCTCCAAGAGTGGACCTAGAACATGGACTTCAGCACTTTTTTGAGTTGATGATAATCATCCCAACTTCCTCATCTGCTTCCCCAGAGCATTCAAACACAGTAAAAAGAGAAGTGGCTCCTGCAACCACTGAAACAGCCACTATTTGCACAAACTGTAGGTATTTCTGCCAAGTTTAAATAGGTTTTTTAAAGTATTTAACAGTTACCTAAGCTTTCTCTTTAATCTACTCATTTCCAAACATTAACATTCTGGGGAGAGCTCAACAGAAGATATTTTTTAACCTCCAAGTCACAGTGACACTGCCACCCCCACTCCATTTCTAAATTCCTTATAAGATAGTTGTCTTTAAACACTTCATGAAGTAAACAGAATGTGTACTCTAACCCGATGAAGATCGATGGGAGATTTTGTGACCTATCACATAGAACTCAGATCTCACACCAGGGAGTGAAGTATATTATACATGCACACATAATACCAGTATTTATCATCTGTAATATATATACATATATTATATATGATTATCATCTTAAAAAACACTAATAGAGTGAAAAAATCTATTTACCTACTTTAACCTTGCATCATCATACCAAGGTACAGTACTTAGGTTATGCTATATTTTATAATTCCCTTTCATATTTGCAAGTATCAAAATTATACTACATTGTATGCTTATGTATTTAATGAAAGAATTTATATAAGCGACTGTTCACTACAGCTCTGTTGTGGCATTGGTTCGTGCTTTAGAATAGTTCAATTCTCAGAAAACTGAAAGGGCTGGTACTGCACGAGCTCTGGGAAGCCCCAGGTAACCCACTCACACAAGCATCCATGAGCATCCACGGCCAATGAATACTGCGGGCCTGAGATTATTTTTGATTCACATTTCTAATCTCAGAAATTAGAGTCCCTGGGCAAAGTAAAACTTCAGTATAGGTGTGAAATGTCCATGAATGATTATTCTCATGGATGAAGAAGGGAAGGAAATGAGAAATGATGTAAATCTTCATTTTCGCTGTGTTCGATGAAGGAGATATAAAAATGAACCAGAGAGAAGCCTTGCCCTCAAGGATGTCGCCTCTGCTAAATCAAGGAGGGTGGAGAAGCAATGGCATATAACTCATCGTGAGGACTCTATGGCAGGTAAATGATAAGCAGCCAATGCAGAGTTCCTTGAAGGGCAGGACACCTGCTGTGGTAAGCCACTCAACACCTGAATGAATCATTACTTCAATGTATGAAAGCCAAGCAGTCAAGGTTTCAAATCCCTGCTCTTCATATTTTATATGCATGGCAAACATCCCTATAAATAGTAGTTAACAGTAGTTTACAGCAATGGTAATAAAAAAGAAGCAACTAAGTTTTGAAGCTGATATGAATATGATCAAAAATAAAATCAAATCATAGAGTCTTACCGTTCAAAAGAATAGGTCATCTGTGAAGATTAAAAACCTTTCAGATGTGTTTAATGAGCTTAAAATATTGACTAAAGTTAAACACATGAAAAAGAAGCCTTCAGAACATTGCTAATTTTTTAAAGCCATATGAAGAACAGTACAAAAAATGGGAGCCATGAAATCTCGATTTAATCAGCTTGTCTATGCGAGGACAATTATCCCAATCTAACTCACTGTTGCAGCCAGCCTGAAAATGTATTCCCACTGTCAGCAAAACCAAAAATGAACCTAAAATGCTTTAGATATACAATTCTGAGAAAGATTTCAATTTTGGAATATAGTTTTATGGATAACAATCTGGACCTTTCAGACGCATAAACTTTAGCAAGAAAAGTGTAAGAACTCCGTGCAGAGTACTGCACATACGGCATTGCATGTATAGCTGTAATCAGCAGACACTGTATTGTGTACCAGGTATTATATGTAATATATGTATGATTTGTACATATTATATCCTGACCCATTGCTGCTATAGAACTAAAATAGAAACTTTTCAAGACATAAACAGCCGAACATTTGAAAAAGATGTTATCTGGATAAAATTCCCCCATCACAGAAATTTATACATTTTCTGAATTAGTTGTATATCATCATCATATCTCAAATCAAAAGCAGTGCCTGCCTTGTTTCAATGTAGCTGTCAGAGCTTCTACCAGAGTAGGGAAGGTCAGAGGCAAACAACTCCATTTGAGCCATCTTTTAGTCTGAAAGTTAAATAATATACTCATAAGAATCAATAGTTATCAATATGCTATAGTGGGATTTATAACAAAAGCACTTCCTCTTTGTTCAGAGAAGAGCATTTTCATGTAAGGTACACAGCCAACTTCTGCAGGAGAGTACAGGAAAACATTAGTAGACTCACACAACCCTCTAATTCCCCAGTCTTTCATTTTTATTGTTATAAATGGTCTCCCCTCCCCCTTTTTCCTATGTGCAAATCCCTCCATATTACTGTATATATGCATGATTTGGGGCAGAGGGACCCTCTAGTGGCTGAGTTTTCCAACAAATTCTACAACTGGATTCACAAAATGAAATTATCCTATGTACTACAATATTAGAGGCAGATGGAATTATTTCATTTTCCACGTGCTTGGCAAAAGGGTTAAGTGAATTCTTTTTTCCTAACCATTCACAGAGGCCCTTCTCATGGTTTTACCACAGCACCAAGATGCTCTTTACTCTGTTTTCCTTATGCTGGGCTCATGTGACAAAATTCAGCTTCTGGGAAATAGACATGCAGTTATTACCTACCTCCTTCTACAAAGTGTTTCTTTTGTGTTCCTTGCTGCCCCCAGAGAGCAGATAGTGCCCGAGTAATAAATGAAGTGGGAGATGTACCTAAGAAAAACTCATGGTGTGAATCTTTACCCTTGAGAGAATTTGCTGAGTAGCATTAGGGAAGCTATTTTCTGACAACTTGTGGCTGAAGATCAAACGGAAACTAAATGTTTCAGAACCATCCAAAGAGCTGACTTGTATTTAAGGCACCTTTCTCCTGAGAATTGTAGGTTTTGCTGCAGTTCCTGTTCACATTTGACAGCCTGATTCTTACACCAGCGTGCTGCAAGAGAAAGCTCCCAGGCGTGCTGCAGTGGCCTCCACATGCAGGCTTCTGTCTGGAACTCACAACCTAGAGAAACTACATTGCCAGCACGAATAAGTTCATTCATGCTATGCTTTACACTGCATAGCCCTTGCAAGAAAATGCTTGCCAAATTATTTGAGCAGCATTCTTATCAAGAATCATGGGTAGACTTTGCAGTCATCAAAACTACTGGAATTTGGGTATAGGAAAGAAAGGAATGCTATTTTTCTTTTCAAAAGCAAAAGAAAACTTAGCAAAAAAAAAAAAGAAGAACATGGGTTAGAGTAACTTTAGGCATGGCTGACTCAAGGTGCTGAGAACTAGGTTACTGTCACCTCCCTCAAGGCCAAATGAAGATTACTGTAGCTACAAAAATTGGCATTCCTTACATCAGCTATGGCAAGTAACATTACGCACTTACTAAAGATGCTACTAAATCTAATAATCTCTCAGTGGCTCTAGCAGCATTGTATGCCCAACTTTAATATGAGATTTTGGTCAAATATGACTCACCTACCACCCCTGGAATTGGAGTAGATTAGGTTCCACTGGAATCATGTAACTGAGCGTGAAAACAGGGATGTAACCAAAAACAAACTGAAATTGACTTTATAGGGAAGTATGCAGGGGAAGAGAGGAAAAAAAAACGAAACAAAACAAAACCACGGGAAATCAGCTGGGCTGGAGCTCTGCCTTCTCTTCAGACCAATCACACAGAACTCTTCAGGTTCCATTTGGGCATCAGGGGATTCTAAGCCCCCCAGGTGATTCTGTTGGGCAGCTGCTTCCAGAGGCCCCCAGATCTCCCTGCTTCTGAGGAACTGCTTACGACAGGAACCCTGTCCTTGAGAGTCTACCCTCACCCTTTCGTTTGGGCAGTCTCCGCAGGAGGGAGTTCATTGGCCTTGGCGAAGTATTTTCTGCAGGGTACCATATTTAATCCTCTCAGCAAATCTTTGAGAGTTCTGCCTTTGTTTGGTCTCTTACACAGGCTGGGTAATTGAATCTCAGATGAAGCACTCTGTGGAACATTTCACAACTCTTCCGCAGTAGCGATTGAAAGCAAATATGATTGAATAGGCTACTTTATATTTACTGGTAACATTTTGATGAATCTGAGGGTCAGACCATTTCTTTCCACCTGAAACCAAAGGGTGGTTTCCTGCCCTGAGCCTTTTTAGCAGTTGCTAATCTAGCCACTCCCAGCTAGCTCTTATCTCTGCCCTGTGCCCTGTTAGCACATACACTCATCTGAACCCCTTCCTCTCCCTGTGCACCCTGCTAAGGCACCCCTGGCTTTGTCCTCCATGGTCAGCCTCTTTTCCAAAACTTCACTTTCAGATGCTTGACTCTCTACTTTTAAAATTTTTCTTTAAATCATTTACTTCAAGCCTATACTAATACCTCCGGTAGAATTTTGCCAGAAAATTGTGAGAACATCAGGGAAATTGCTTAATTTCTCTGAGACTTAGTTTTGCATGCAGTTAAATATTTACAAAGCTACTTACCTTGTGATTGTGTAGATGTAGAATGAAGTAGTAAAGAGCACAGGGTAGTGGTTTTTTTCACAGTCGCGAGTCAAAAATGACAGTTACGAGTGACGAGTTTCTATATCCAAAATGTCTCCAACTCTCTTTTTGTCTTGGCGATTGTAGAAGATTTGAACAAAAGAAAGTGTGCTTTAAAAACACCAATAGTGAACAACATATTTTATGGTAAATTTTGAAACTATCCTTCCGAGATTTGAAAGCCCCATCCCCATTTAACATTGAGGAGGTCCCTGCTAATAAGAGAAGAAAAACAATTTAAAAATCAAAATTGCAAAAAGAAGTAATGAAATTATCTGCTTTTAGCATGTTGTACTTTAGAGAACCAGAAACTCAACAGAAATTTCAGAAATTGAATTTTAGTATTTTTTTTTCAGTGGAACCTTGGATTTATCAAATAAATGAGACAATAGTACAGTGTCTCTTCTACGGCATAGTCTGTTTTTTCAAATATTAACATATTAACATGAAACATTTTTCACAGTTCAAGAGACAAAATTGATACATTATAAACTATTATCTGTACTTTCTTCGATTTTCACAGGTTTTTCCTGATGTTTTTCTTTGTTTTAGGTTCTCACCAAGGGCACCATAATACACTGATACCCCTTTGTTTTTGTTTTTGTTTTTGTTTTTTTTTCCCCTCTAGTACCAGAGATAGAAATCATGACCTATCACTTGCCAGGCAGGCACTTGTGTCACTGAGCTAAATCCCTGGCCCTGATACCTGTTTTTACCTATGCTTCTTAGGCTGTGAAAGTTTGTCAGACTTTTCCTGTTTTTGCTGACCTTAGCAACTGTGAGTTCTGGCCAAACAATTGGAAGACAATCCCTTTATCAGTGGTTATATGATGTTTTTCTCATGTTTAGAATGTGATTTTTGAAGCAAGACTGCAGATTAAGTCCATCCTTCATATCTTCTACCAATTTTTAACATTATCAACATAAGCTACTTATTGGGGGAGGTACTGGGAATTGAACTCAGAACCTTATGCTTCCCAAACAGGCACTGTGCTGCTGAGCTATATCCCCGGCCCCAGTATAATTTACTTTTGATGTTAACTTTGATCATCAGTCTTGTGCAGTTTGTGTCATATTTTTACACCATAAAGACAGTCTTTTTTTTCTCTCTCACATCCAAAACACACTCTTTGGAAGAAAATCACTATGTAGATCTCATATGTAAGAGAGTGAAGGGTTATACTCCATATTTATATGTGTAGTTAACTACTCTGATGTTTGGGACCTTCTAAAGGGAGAATCATCTATTCCTACCTACTTATTCATTTAATTTATGCCAGTATGGAATAATAATCACATTTTATTATTTAGGTTAAAAGCCAACACTACTTTATTTTCTTAGTTTTTTCCAGGTTGGCCACAGCAAGCATATTCAGTTCTCTCCTGGACTCCTCTAATACCCATTGCAGGTCTTTTAAATTTTTTTACTGGTACTGTTGATTTGTCAGTTCTAAAAACATTTTTATTTTCTTACAAACTGATACAGTTTCCTTATGTATATTTTATTCCACAGTCTTGGCCTCTGCCATTTTACAAAAAGCTCTGAATCCCTTTTTGAGGAATGGTATTAGAAACCAAAGTCTGAACACTAAGTGTTCTCATAACTACTGGGTGTCATGGCTTCTAGGCCCTAAAAGATGTGCATTCAATCATTAAACGTTTCTACCTGGGACCATGAGTGTGTACCTTATGTTAAACACATATATGTTCATACTGATATCCCCACTCTAATTCATTTCCATGCAGATCTTTCTAGCCAACTTTGCTTATCTGTAACTTCCCACCCATGATGAAAAACCTGCCCCCCACCATCTCTAACCCATTTACTTCATTGATCAGGTCTGCTATACATGCATAGTAGCTTCAGAATTATTAACACATACCCTGTAGAACACGGTGCTCACAAATATTCACATTTAAAACCACTTAAGCAGCAACTTCTTCTTCTACTCTATTTAGTAAGATATATATATATATATATATATATATTTATATAGTTTAATATATTTAGATGCTTTTTGTCAAATTCTGCATTCCACCTTGGAAATAAACCAAATTGTTAAATAACATTGTTTAACTTGCATGCATTAGAATTTACAATTTTTACAGTAACATTCTATGGGTTTTAATAAATATCTATGTGCTGCAGTCATTATTACAGTAGCAGAACAATCTCACTCGCTATGGTAAAAATCCCCTGTGCTTCATTTATTCAACTTCACGTATTCAGTGATGTTATTCCAACACTCTCTTAACTCATATTCCAAAGTACTGACAACACTTGGCATCTTTATTTATAGTTCTGTGCTCTTAAGAATTTCATATACTTGGAGTATTTCACTATGGAACATTTTAAGGCTGGCTTATGTTACTTTATAATATGCATGTAAAAATATATATTTAAAGTTTATCCACATCTTTACATGGTTTGAGACTTTGTTTATTCTTTCCATTGACTATCCCATTGTATCAATGAGCCACTGTTTATCTATTTTCTTATTTAAGCATATCTTGTTTGCATTCAGTTTTTGGTTTTTGTATGAACAAAGCTGTTGTAAAAATTTGTATGCAGGTATTCAAGTCAGCATAAGTGTTGAAATGCATTCTGGTAAATGCTTAATGCTTATAACAACAAATGCTGGATAGTAAAACTGTTTAGCTTTGGAAGCAATTACTCACTGTCTTCCAAGTGAATGTATCCTATGCACTGTTCTATTGTATCAATGATGAAAATTCCTGTCTTCTGTATCTCAACCAGCACTTGTTATTATCTGTTTTTATTTTAAAAATTCATTTTATGGTTATGAACTAGAATTACATTATTGTTTTACATTGCAATTTCAATATTACAAATGATGACCAGTATTTTTTTATGTATTTATCTTCTATCTGCATATCTGCTTCGGTGAAATGTTTGTTCACATTTCTATCCATTCTACGGTGTTGGTTGCTTATTGTTGAAGTTTAGCGATTTCTGTCGTCAATTTTAGGTGTAAATTTTCTATAAAGTATCTATTTTTATATGTTTTATCCTAGTGTGAGGTTTGCCTTTTTTATTCTTTGAACCATATCTATCCATTTCCCCACATCACGGGTTGCTTTCTGCGTAATTCTTTCTGCATTGGAATCATGACTATCTTTAATAAATTAAGCAAAGGAATGTTTTTCTCCATTTTACTAACTTGAGCAATAACATTTTCATTTCCTCACAGATGTTATAAACTTTCTCAACCTACATGAAAAAACCCTATGTAAAAGTACTACTATCAGGTCATTTGCTTTCCAGTGTGTTTGTAATTGTTTCTCTGGCCTGTTACAGTGTTAAAACTAGTGCCCTTTTGGTTGAATCCACTTACTTGTAAATATTCTAAACTCTCTAGTGTACTTGCTGCAGCTATGTATCACACATAATGTATGATAACTGTACATAGAAATACAGACTACATCAGCCCTCACACTGACATGAAGAGCAAATTGTGGAAAAGAACACAGTTACCCAAAGTACTGTGAGAAACACATCGAATGAGCATAGACTTGTGGAAGTGCTTCCCAGTCATAAGACTGGGATCTATTTTTACTTTTTAAGCTATTCTTTGCTCTAGGCAATTCAATTTCCAACCAACTACTGAATATAGCTGGCATCAATGCCAGCAGCTGCACTGTGCAGTGTTTTCAATGTCTTTTTTTTTACTTATTGTTTTATAAGGACTATTTAGGGTTACTCAAATAAGTTGCATTTTGCTTAGAAGTTGGAAAACCTGAATAAAAACTTAAGAGACATGAATAGTAAAAGAACTGGTGAAAAACTCAGAACTCTAGAAAGAGAGAAAATTGGATACAGTAGTTGATCATTGAATATGTATCTTGGACTGTTTTAGTACAGTGAAAGACATAAAATATAAAGTCGAGCAGCCTAGCATTATCAAGACTTGCAAGAAAAGGGGTAGAGGGATAAAAGAAAAGAGATGAGATAAAGAAAAGGAACAAGTAGTCACAAATATATGGTAAACTAATTTGTTTTTGAAGCAAATCTGAACTAGAGGTGATAATTTGGGGCAGTTTGCTTAAAAGAACCATTAAATACATAAAAGTTTATTTTTTATTTTTAATTTCTCTTTTACTTCTTACCATGTTATAAACATTTTATGTATATTGCTTCATTAGGGACTTTGCAGTGTGTTATTTTTTCAAGCAAATCCAAAGGTCTTATTTTTACTTCAAGAGGAAATCACTTTTTTAAGTAACATTATTTGATTCATCTTAAAAACAAGTTGTTTTTCATGAATGCTGTGCACATAAAGTTTCAGCCACACACTGAGGCTTAACCCCCTACTTTTCCAAAAAAATTTGTGCTGTGGAAGGTTCATCTGTCTTTTGTCTTTAGATTTGGCCCTGGAATGTAGATTTTGACTGCTGTTCTAGTCAGCTGTCTTGGGGCAGCTCACAGATACCATCCCCACTGGAATGCATCATCTCTGTTACAAACCTCTGGACATGAGAGATGTCTGCCTTTCCTAACTCATGGCCTACTCAGACTCACAGAGTCGTTCAGTGTTTTCTCACCACCCCAATCTCACTTTATAATTTAAAATGTGAATAAGATGTCATAGCAAACAATTGTCCTCCCATGGATACAGAGATCTTCATTATTTAATAGTCACTTTACTTTTGATTGATGAGGACATTGGGAGAAATTATTTTTACAAAGTTGATGTATTATAGATGTCAGCAATGCATCCTTTTGTTCTAAGTCTAAATAACTCATTTTTCCTTTGTCATTTCAATGTATTCTTTATTCTGTGACTGAATTAATGCTTTTTACATGCATCTAATTGTGTTCAATTATTAAACATACTAAAGGGACTTATTACAGAACATATATTTCTACACATAATAAGGAAGCACTGAAGTATTATTAGTATATTTATCTCTTCCAAATAATAAAACTGTAGTTATTAACTGAAAAACTTGAAATGCATAGTCTGTCATAAGCATAGCCATTTTGAACAGTTAACATTTTTAATTGTACTAACACATACAGTTATCTAAAGTTTTGCAATTTAAACCTCAGTGTATTTGTTTTAAAAAATATGCTTTTCCTTCTACAAAAAAGGTAAATGCAATGCTCTATGGAACATCTCTTGAATAAAATTTAATGCCCAGAGAATATAATGTCCATAGGGTATAACTAAATGTCCATAAATTCTATTACTATATTTGTAGCAAGATTTGGACCTCAACTTCATACAATTCACTGACAACTTCTCTATAGCTTCCTCTATACACAAGTTACTAACAATGTACTTATAGAATATTTTTTCCTGGACATTGAAGTTATCTACTTTGCTAGATGGAAGTCACATAAATTCAATGAGCATCTAATACTCAACCAAACAAGAATTAGTCTTTTTGTTGCCTGACAACAAATCGTTGCTGTCCTGTGGGTATGCGCCAGTGTGGAAAGAAACCAGCAGGTAAACTTCAGGGCCACTTTGAATCTTCACTATGCTGAGCATAATGTTTCATGGACTTTCTACTGAGTTTCAAGCTAAATTCATTTCAACAACCTTTGAAAAACTGCTCTACTTTTATATCAAAAGATGTCCAATACGTAGAAAGTGGCTTAACCATGAAGTAGGCTAATGGCTATAGTTTCAAACACTACAGGCAATAGGTGCAGTAAGTGGTGAAATGTTTGGGAAAGTTTCGAGTAGGAATCTCACTGATGGCTGGAACAGGAGGCTGGAGGGGGAAAAGAAAGAGAGGGGAGGAATCACTGATACATGGGAAGAGATGGACATAGTACCTGATTAAATAGTTGACAGTACTCAACAACTTTCTCCTTGTGTTCTTTCTTATTTTTCTAATAATCCAAACAGCCAAATTTAATTATGTCATTTTATTCAATGGGTAAGAGACTGATAGATGGAGGTAGTAATTCTATGGACTACTGCTACTATTAGTGTGGGAAACAGATCACTGAATTTAGATCTTAATATTTCCAAGCAATTATTCAGTCAATTATAGTTATTTGTAACTTACAGTGTGCTAAATAGGGCAATAATATGCATTTATTTATTTATAATTTAGCAGAAGACAACAATATCATAACTGTAATGGATCTGGGAGCTTCCTCTGCAGAAACTTAAATATTTCCTCTTTAGAATTTAGGTACTGTCGGTGTGATAGTAACCATAGGTGTGACCTCTAGGAGGATGGTAGGCCAGGAAAGGTGCTCGTTTATTAACAGGGTTAAGACCCTTCTAAAACAGACTGTCTGCAGCATTTAGCTAGCTAACCATTCAGCCTTCTACCATCTGACAACACAGTGTTCCTCCCTTCCAGTGGATTGAGTCCACAAAAGACAGCCACCTCTGTCAGGACATTTATCTCGGTCCTTCGAGCCTCCTAACTGCACAGAAACCAATGTCTGTGCTTCCTGAAGTGGCTCTCTATCTAGGATGTATTATTCTGCTACATGAGCACAAATGGATTTAGATAAAATTTACAAGAAGTATTTAAAAATGCATTTTCTAAACATTAGTTCTTACCAGTCCTAATTGCCCAAAAATATATTATTTTTTAAGAAACAAGCAAAGCTCAAAATATTTATGTTTCTATGAATTTTTCTTCATAGAATATTAAATGAATCAATCAACTAGAATGTCAGGATTTATAGTGTCATATATCTAAATTAAAATTATTAGGCATAAAGAATCAGGAAACCCAAACCTGTATTGAGGTGAACAGACCCTGACTTGATACATACATTAAAGGATTAATAGATATAGATATTATAAGACCATGGCAAGTACTATTATAACTGTATTTCATATGTTTGACATGATAAATTATTGACTTAGAAGATAAAAAAGAATTCTTTAAGTTTTTCCTTAGTGATTCAAACGAACAAACACTGCATGGATTTAATAGCAAATTCGCTTGTCAAAATGATTCATACATTTTAAGACGTATCAATAGAAACTATCCAAAATTAAATAGGGATAGATTTTCAAAAATAATAATAGTATCAAGGATCTATAGACAACTTCAGAAATTCTAATAAACATTAAAATAGAATCTTCAAAGGAGGGTAAGGAAATAGCCGAAGAATTAGTTAACAAAACTTGTTCAAATGTGATGAAATTCGTAAATCTATATCACCAAAGTAAAGAACAAGAAAAGCAAAGAAGCTCATAGTAAGGTACATCATAATTAAATGCTCAAAAAGAATAAAGAAAAAAAGGAAAATTCTTAAGAGCAACTAGAGGGAGGGGGAAAGCACAGTGCTTTCAGAGGAACAAAAACAAAAAGGGTAAGACAATAGAATAATGTCTTTTAAAAACAGAAAGAAAAAATAAACCCTGTCAACCTAGAATTTTGCTGCCTGCAAATACATTGCCAAAAAAGTCAAAATAAAGTATTTTCAAACACATTAAAATCAGAAATAATTTATAACCACTAGACCTGTACTACAGCTATGATGAAGCAGAAAGAAAATAGCAAATGTATATACATGACTGTATGAATGAAGAACATAAAAAAAGATAAACAGGTAAATGCATAGTATTTTCCCTTGTCACTTAACGTACTTAATTTAAATTTAACAATGCACCATAACCAAGTGGACTTTGTTCCAAGAATGTTATCAGACTAACCAGTTTAAAAGAAAATTTTAGTTCTAGGGCTTTAACTCAGTGGTATAAGCACCTGCCTGGCAAGTGTGAAGTCATGAGTTTGATTCTCAGTACCAAAAAAAAAAAAAATTGTTGGAAGAAAATTGTAAGATCATCTAAAGAGATGTAGATAATGGACTTGGAAAACTACAAAAACCCTCTTGATAATATGTCCGTAATCTAGGAATAGAATTAAACTCTCTCAATCTGATGAATGCTATCCATTTAAAAAATCATAATGCTGAAAGATAGAACTTCCCAACAATGGTCAAAAATGAGGGACAGTGTCCATTTCTACTGCTTCAATTCACTCTTACATTGACAGATTTCACTGTCTTACTAAGACTGAGAAAATAAATGAATTATTATGTTTGGAAAAGAAGAAGGAAAAGTCTTTATTTAAAGATGACTGCATATATTTTAAAGAGAAAACTCAAAAAAGTAAAAATCTATGAAAAAAGAGGCCTACCAGAACAACATTAACTAAGAACTGAAATATTAAGGTAAATCATACCAGCACAGAAGAGAGAAAACTCCATTAAAATTGCCACGGTATTAAAAGGGACACAGTTTAAGTAGAACATTTACAAACTTGGGTATTTAATTTAATGATGATGTGACCTACTTTAAATAGATATCTTTAAAAAAATAGGTGTATTTTTTAAAGATGAAATTACATATTGTGAGTAGAAAATTTACAAATATAGGAATCTTCAGGAAATCTACTAGTACTTGTAAATTGTTTAACAAATTTTGATTATGAATGCAGATATAAAAATTAATAACACTAGCAAAGAAGATAGAGACATCAGTTACAGTTAACATTTATTGGTATTAAAATATGAGCTAAGGATAAATCTGACAAAAATATACCACATGCTGAAACATAAAATACACTGTTGTAACAAATTAAAAATGGTCTGACTAGGTGGTGATATAAGCTATGTGCCTGAATGAGAGATTTAATATACTTTTGATTCCAATTCTCTCAAAAATTATGCTTAGATTTGACATAATCCCAGTTGAAAACCTACCAGGTATTTTATAGTAGACTAAAATTTATATTGAAATGATAAAAACCTCTAGAACAGCCAAAATAACGTAAAATAAGAACAAAGTTGAAAGCTAACGTTATTTAACTTCAAAACTTGTTATAACACTATAGAAATGAAGTCTGACATTATAAAAGTAGTAAAAGAGATGAATGAAACACCACATTGTGAAATCACATAAATAACTGCATTTTGATTAATGCACAAGAGACGTGGCCAGGGATGTAGCTCAGCTGCCCAGCACCTGCCTGGCAAATGCAAGATTGTGAGTTTGATCCCCAGTACCAAAAAAAAGAAAAAAAATTAAAAGAGAAATCAGTTATGAATTTAAAAACTTTTCAATAAATGATGCTGGTGCAACTGGAAACACATCTATGAAATATTCAAAAATATATCTGCAAATAAATATATACTTAAATATGTATTATTTTAAATATATAGCTTTGCAAACATGTAAATAAATACATTAAATATATAAATATATACAAAATGAATATATATATATATATATATATATATATATATATAATTTGCTCAATGTGGATCAAGGAGATAAATATAAATCTAGAACTACACAACTATCTCACAATGTAGGATAAGAACATCCATAACTTCAGATAAAGCAAAAATTTCTTTGATATGACATCAAAACCATGATCCATAGATTAACGCTATTACCCCTTAGCCTGCCTAAAATTCAAAGTCTGGCCATTGCAAGTCATGATGGAGACATCAGGGACTAGAACATTGGTATAATGACAATGGGAATGTTAAACAGGATAATCAGTTTAAAATAGTTGTATTAAATTCTGTGCTTCGGGTTCAGGAGACCCGGATGGATTAATTCTTCAGGAGTACTGTGCTATGAAATCCATGCATTTTTAATTCACTCAAATGGAAGCTTATTTTTTAGAGGCAGAATAAGGCCTGCCAATAAGAGAATTCCTCTAGATATTTCTAAGTCACCACAACATACTCTAAATTGAAGTCATTCTTTTTCAGGGTGCCTCGTACACTGGCAGTGATGACAGCAAAGCAGTTTCTAGTTGTCTAGATGCAGATGGCTCCTGAAACTTAAACACCATGTTCAGAGAGAGTTCCTGCTTCTTCTAGCTGCTCCCACTCCGCGATGGGGCCCAGTGAAGACAGCCGAGCTCGGGGAGACGTGCTGTCCCTCTGAGGAGCAGCCTTGACTTGAGAACCCTCCAGCACGTTGTCTTCTCTTCCTGAGAGCGCCATGCAGGTGGAGAGGCTGTCACTGTCTCCTTCTCCAGTGGCCATACACACAAAAGGACTTGACAACCCTCCTCTCCTTTTCTGATTCCCCCTCAATTTTTGTTCACAGTGTCTAATGGCACTCGGAGTGTCAGATGGCACTTAGAATAAATTTTAATATTTAGTCTAGTCTTGGTATCTGTATCTCATAAGAGTTCTGTAAATAAATTGTCAGGTACACACTGTGCCATACTAATTACTTAGTGTCCAATACAACCCTTAGAGCAGTAGTGACATATGTTGCAGAAAAATTTATTCAGTGCATTAATCTAATCTACCGTGTCTATCAGAAGCTGACATTTTAGGACGGCCACACCTTCTTGTTTTTCCTTCATGTCCCTTTATTCTGTGTGCAGCAATGAAATGCTGAGAGATTTGGAAAGTTTGGTTATTTACTGTTGTAGCAGAATAGAATTTCACTTTACATGGCTCAAATTAAGAAAGGAACAAAAGTGGGATAGAGAGAGCCATGGTGACTTTGAAAGGAAGAACACACAGGGATTGTCAGGGTAGAAGGAAGGAGGTAGAGACAAGAGACACCGTAACTTTAAAGTTAATGGGACTTGGCCCCTAGGTGGCTATGCAGAACAAGATTTTATGTTAATCATTTTTTTGGAAGTCCTTCATACATGAAGTACATTCATTTTTGTCACCTTAAACCAAAGTGCAATATACTACAGTGAAAATCTTAGAGATGCTAATATTTTCTAAGCTTTGAACTTTTGAATTATGAAAGATTTATTTTTCTTATATTTATAATTCCTAATCTGCATCATGCTGCCATTTGATAATTTAAAACTATACGTAAAACAAAACAATAGTTGATGATGAGGGGAGAAATATTATTTCTAAGCATAAGTAATATCAATCTTAATATTAGATAGAATTACCAATTAGTCCATAACTTTACTGACCTTTTTTGCTTGACCAGATTTTTTCATTCCAAGTATTTGAGAAAAAACATCTTTTTCAGAAATATTCATAGAAGAAAATAATTCTTTAGTTGTATTCATGAACAATAAATTAATATGAACATGACAGAAACTGATATTCAACATCCCATTCTTCCCAATTGTAAACTAAAATTAAGAAAAAATATTTGATATTTAAATCCAGTCACCCATGCCCAAGCAACTCAGATATTTACAGGACAAAATTTTGGCCTTTTATTTTTTTCAATTTATCAACTGATTCTGGAACTTAACTCACTTTATACTACCTCATTATTATATACTAGTTACAGAATTTATCATAATTCTTATTTCGTACATATTAACATGATCTCTTCCTGTCTCTCTTTTTGTGTCATGCTGTCATACAGGAGAGTTCCTAAGGCTGTCACTAAATTTTATTAATGTTTTAAGCAGTAGTATAAGAATATTTCTGATGGATACGATAACCTTTCTAAATACAAAGAAGTGAAAAGAATCACTAACTCCTAGAAAGTACACGTATCTACCAGTAATAAACAAAATAACTTTACATATTTTCAAAGGTAAAGATTTGCATAGCTGATATCATGACATACATTACCTGAAACTAGTCTTGAGGGTAGCCAATGCAGAATAACAAATCTTCAAACTTTAATAAATATTCAACAAGGATCCTGGGACAAACCAAGAGATAGTCTCCTCAGTGAGGTGCTGATGTATATCGGAAGATAGACACTGAAGAAAATATTTAGGCCCCTTTCTCACACCATATACAAGATTAATTCAGAACAGAGCATAGACCAAAATGCAAAAAACAGTATTACAAAACTTCATCACCTTGAGACGGACAGATATTTTAGGTATGACACAAATTTCACAGGCAAAAAAAAAAAAATAATTAAAAATGAGCTTTAGCAATCTTAAAATATTTAGTATTTAACAGACCCATATCAATAATGTTAAAATATAATCTACTGAATGGAAGAATAGATTTGTAATCACATATTAGATAAATGTCTGGTATGTAGACTACATAAAGAATTTTTACAATTCTACAATGAAAATATTTTTAAAAAGGATCAATAATTTCAGCAATTATTTCTGCAAAGAAAATTTTATTTTATTTTATATTTTTTACATTTTTTTATTTTAAGAGGGAAAGAAAAGAATATTAACAAGACAAAATAGAAAAAACAAGAAGAAAACATAGAATACAGAGTTTGAAAAAAAATTAACATCATGATATCACTAGTTGATACATTACCTCTTGTTAACAATAGTTGTTAAAGTTACAAAGTCAAAGCATAAAAAGTGGCTAGACACTCAAACATAGACAGCACAAACTCTTCTGTTCAATGATTTAAAGGTCAATAATATGGTCATCTATTCACACACTATACATACCATTTTATTCTTTAGAGCACTTTCCTTCCCTTTCACTTTTACAATATGTATTATATCTATACTTTTATATCTATTATACTTTATATGTATTATACTTTTTGGATACCATTATTCTGTTCATCCTTATTATTTTTTACACTAGAGAGACAATGTGATGTTTACTAATGTGAGTCTTGTTTATTTCACTAATCAAGATATTATCAAGTTGCCTCCATTTACCTATAAAGGCCTCAAGATCGTTCTTTTTATAGCTGAGTAGCATTCCATTGTATAAAAATACCACATTTTTTTCCAACCACTCTGTGGTTGATGGGCATTTTGGTTGTTTCCAAGATTTAGCTACCACAAATTGTGCTGCTATGAACATGGGTACACACATATCACTGTGATATGAACTTTTCAGGTTTTCTGGGAAAATACCCAGGAGGGGAATAGCTGGGTTGAATGGAACTTCCAATCCCAGTCTTCTGAGAAATCTCCATGCTGACCTCCACAGGGGTTGCACCAGTCTGCACTCCCACCAGCAGTGGAGAAGTGTTCATTTTTCCCTGCAGCCTCATCAACATTTGTTATCAGTTGTTTTCTTGATGGTGGCCATTTTTTCCAGGGTGAAATGAAATCTCAATGCTATTTTAATTTGCATTTCTCAAATGACCAGTGATGGTGAACATTTCTTCATATATTTATTTGCCATTTGTATATCTTCATCTGATAACTGTGTGTTCATCTCAGATGCCCATTTTTGGAGAGGGTCTTTGAATTTGGCGGGCTTCATGTTTTTCAGTTCTTTATATGTTCTGGATATAAGTCCTTTGTCTGAGGGATTACTTGCTAAAATTGTTTCCCATTCTGTGGGTTTCCATTTCATTTTGTTGGTGATTTCTTTTGAAGTACAAAAGCTTTTTAGTAATATGAGATCCCAGTTGTTGATTTGTTCAAGTATTTCCATTGCGATTTGCATTTTATTCATGAATTCTCTCCCTATCCCTATGTCTCCAAGATTTTTACCTACTTTGTCTTCCAGTAGATTTAGGGTTTCTGTTTTAATATTTAGATCCTTGATCCATTTTGATTTTAGTTTAGGATATGGTGATAGGCACAGGTCTATTCTGAGTCTTTGGCATGTGGAAAGCCAATTTTTCCACCACTATTTATTAAATGGGCTATCTTTCTTCTAATGAACATGTTTAGCCCCTTTGTCAAATATAAGGTGGCTGAGTGTCTTTGTAGTAGTGCTTGCATCTTTTAGTATGCTCCATTGATACTCAGGTCTATTTCTTAGTCATTACCATACTGATTTATAACTGTGGCTTTGTAGCATAGTTTCAGGTCAGGAATTGAGATGCCTCCTGTCTTGCCTTTGTTGCCCAGAATCACCTTTGCTATTATAGGTTTATTCTGTTTTCAAATGAATTTTAAGAGTGTTTTCTCTAGATCTGTGATCTGTGAGGTATGTCAATGGTATTTTTATTGGGATTGCATTAACTCTGTATAAGGGTTTTAGGAGTATGGCCATTTTCATAATGTTGGTTCTTCCTAACCAAGAGCAAGGAATATCCTCCCATTTTCTAATATTCTATTCAATCTTTTAAGCATATGTCTTTTACATTCTTGGTTACGTTGATTCGTAGATATTTCATTTTTTTAGATACTATCATGAAAGGCAATATTTCCATAATTTCTCTCTCGATGAGTTTTTTGTTTGCGCACAGGAATGCTATTGATTTTTGAGTGCTGACTTTGTATCCAGTTATGCTGTTGAATTTGTTTATTAGCTCAAAGAGTCTTTCAATGGAGTTTTTGGGGTCTTCTATGTAGAGTATCATATCATCTGCAAATAATGATAATTTAACTTCTTATTTTCCTAATTTTATTCCTTTTATTTCTCCCTCTTGTCTGATTGCTCTGGATAATATTTCCAGAGCTATATTGAATAGGAGTGTGTGATAGTGGATATCCTTGTCTTGTTTCTTATTTTAGAGTAAAGGCTTTCAGTTTTTGTCCATTTAGTATAATATTGGCTCTTGGTTTGTTATAGATGGCCTTTATGAGATTGAGGTACATAACATTCTATTCCGAGTGTCTATAGGGTTTATATCATGAAAAGGTACTGGATTGTATCAAAAGCTTTTTCTGCATCTATTGAGATGATCATGTGATTTTTATTTTTGGCTCTGTTGATGTGGTGTATTAAATTTATTGATTTATGTATGTTGAACCACCCCTGCATTCCTGGAATAAATCCCACTTGGTCATGGTGTATAATCTTCTTAATGATTTGCTGCATTCTATTTGCCAATATTTTATTGAGAATCTTTGCATCAATGTTCATTAGGTCTATAGTTCTACTTTTTGGTTGAGTGTTTTCTGGTTTTGGTATCAGAATGATACGTACCTCCAAGAATGAGTTAGGGAGGACTGCTTCTCTTTCAATTTCATTGAAGAGTTTAAGGAGTATTGGCATTAAATCTTCTCTAAATTTTTTTATAGAATTCAGCTGTGAATCCCTCAGGACCTGGGCTTTTCTTTGCTGTTAAGTTTTTAATTACATTTTCAATTTCAGTAGATGACATTGGGTTATTCAAAATTGCTATGTTCTTTGTTGAGCTTTGATAGTTCATATGTTCCTAGAAATCTATTCATTTCCTCTGTGTTTTCCACCCTATGTGAGTAGAGATTTTCAAAGTAGGTATTCATGATCTTTTGAATTTCCATTGGATCTGTAGTAATTTCCTTTTCAGTAGTGGATTTGAGTTTTTCTTTCTTTTTATATAAGGTTAGCTAGGGGTCTATCAATTTTGTTTATTCTCTCAAAAAAAACAGCTTTTTGATTCATTAATTCTTTGTATTATTTTTTAGTTTCAATTGCATTAATTTCTGCTCTAATCTTTATAATTTTCTCTCTTCTATGAGCTTTGGATTTGACTTGCTCTTCCTTTTCTAGAAACTTGAGATGTAGCATTAGGTTATTTATTTGTGTTCATTGAATTTTCTTAATGTGACTATTTATTGCTATATATTTCCCTCTTAGTACTGCTTTCATTGCATCCCATAGGTTATGGTGTGTTGTATCTGCATTTTCATTGTGTTGTAGGTATTTTTTTATTTCCTCTTTAATTTCATCTATAACCCACTGGTTATTCAGAAAGTCGTTGTTTAATTTCCATGTATTTATGCAGGTTTTGCAAGTTTTTTGGCCATTGATTTCTAATTTTAATGCACTGTGATAAGATATTAAGCATGGGACAATTTTGCTCCCTTTGCATTTAGTTAAGAATGCTTTATGGGTTAATATATGATCTATTTTGGAGACTGATCCATGTGCAGCTGAGAAGAATGCATATTCTGATGTGGTTGAGTGAAACACTCTGTAGACATTCACTAAGTCCATTCACTCACAGCTATGATTCAGTTCTATAATTTCTTTGCTGAGTTTTTGTCCAGTTGACCTATCTCTTTGTGACAGTGGGGTGTTAAGGTCCCTTGTTATCATTGTGTTCTTGTTTACTTGGTTTTTCATGTTCATTAGTACCTGTCTTATATAGCTGGATGCTTCTGTATTTGGTATATATATGTATGTATATATATATATATATATATATATATATATATATATAATTGTTAGTTCTTCCTCTTGAATTTTTCCACTAACAAGTATGTAGTGACCTTCTTTCTCTCTTTTAATCACTTTAGGTTTGAAGTTCACATTGTCTGCAAATAGAACAGTTACCTCTGCTTTTTTCTGGGTTCCTGTTGCATGGAATACTATTTTCCATCCTTTGACTTTTAATCTATGAGTTTCTTTTTTTTTTTTAATCTGTACCAGGGATCGAACTCATGACCATGTGCTTGAAAGGCAGGTGCTTATGCCACTGAGCTAAATCCCCAGCCCCTATGAGTTTCTTTTTGAGTCAGATATGTTTCTTGTATACAACATGTTGTGGGATCATGTTTCTTGATCCATTCTGTCAACCTGTTTCTTTTGATAGGTGAATTGAGCCCATTTACATTTATGGATATCACTGATATGTACTGGCTTGATTTTGCCATGTTGTGTTCCTATTGTTGGTTTCCTGCTTTTCTCCGTTGTTTAATTTCTTGTCCAGCCTGGTGGTTTCTTTCTGTTGTTGTTCTGGGGATTGTGGTCATTTTTATCTCTATCTAGGATGTCTTTCAGCACTCTTGCTAAGGTTGGCTTGGTGAACATGAATTTCTTCAGTTGTTCTTTGTCATAGAAGTATCTTGTTTCTCCGTTAAATTTGAAAGACAGTTTTGCTGGGTACATCAGTCTGGGTTGAAAGTTGTTTTCTTTTAGGGCTTGAAATACTTCACTCCAAGCTTGTCTTAACCTGAAGGTTTGTGCTGAGAAATCTGCCATGATTCTAATAGGCTTTCCTTGATAAGTGAGTTGTGACTTTTCTCTAACAGCTTTTAGTATTCTATTTTTATGGTGTATGTTTGAGATCTTAATTATTATATGTCTGGGTGTAAATTTATGTTGGTTGTGATTGTTTGGCATTTTATATGCCTCACTTATTTGAACATAAGATTTTTCCCTATATTTGGGAAATTTTCTGCCATTACTTCTGTGAACAGCTTAGTTATGTCCTTTATGTTGTCTCCTGCCTCCTCACTGATGCCCATTAATCTTGCATTTTTTCTCCTGGCATCACCTTGAAGCAGCTGGATTGTCATTTCATGCTGCTTTGTTGTTTTCATTAGTTCTACCTTTTCATGATCGCTATCTGCGATCCTGTCCTCAAGGTCCAAAATTCTATTCTCAGCTTCATTTAACTGGTTTTGCCATTTTTCAATACAATTTTTTGTTTCTTGGATATCTCTTTGAATTTGTTTCATGGATTCTGCTTGTTTTCTGCATTGTTCATTCAAAGTTTCAATCAATTTCCCATGCTCTTGTATTTTTTTTATCTATTTCTTCTCTAGCTATGTTGAGCAACTAATTTACTAAAGTTATTTCTGTCTTTATGACAGACATTATTTCTAATTTGAGTTCCTCTATAGCCTCATGGATTTGGTTTTTTACCTCATTTCTATCTTCTCAGAGATTTCTGGTATATGACTTTTAAGGTCTTCTACTTCATTGTTGCCTGTACTTGCTCCTGATGGACTACATGTTTCAGATTGCATTTTGCCTTTTCAGTTAGTCATTTTCACCTTTTGGGTAAATATCTGGTCTTTCTATACCAATAGTCCTTAGTGTGAGTTTTAGGGTCTTACTGTGTGTTTGATGTTTGTCAAATTGCTAATTACTACAATGAAGAGGAGATCCAGTCACCTGAATTCTTCCTATAGGGCCTGTTGGGTGAGTCCTATATTCTTTCTGGGCTAACTAGCCTAGAAGCATTGATGTGGGGCAACTCTTAGTTCCTGCTGTTGTTATACCTTCAGGTTGTTGGGGTCACCCGATCTCCCTTGCTATAGTGTTTGTGTCGGTTGAGGCCCTACTGTGTCACTGGGGGGTCTCATGCTCTCTTTCAATTTTCTCTAAGTTGGGGGGGACCTTATTGGTACACTCCTCAACCTGCCTGATGTTCTCTGTCGGGGGGGGGATTACCCACTCTCTTGCCAGATTTGCCAAGGTCTTACAGTTGGAGGGAGTTTCACTTCTGCTCATATTTACCCATTGCAGACCTCTATTGTGGGGGCAAACTCACCATAATGACTGGAGCCTGCTGAGGTCCTCTGTTTGGGTGAGAGGTTCCTGAGTCTCTCATCCAGCCAGCACAGCAATCCACTGTATTCCAACCTTCCTATGTTCCCGGTGGCAGGGCAGGCCCAGTGGGGGAGGTCCCACGCAGCTTATGCCTGATGCAGTGGCCAGGCAAGAAAATATTTAAACGATGGATGCACATGAAAAATAATGTCATTAGCCATCAGGGGAATGCAAATTTAAAATGCACAGAAAAATGATTGTACACACTGTTACCAAAATTGGCATATAATAACTGATATCAATGAAGAGGGAGGTGCTGAAACTCATAGAAAATTATAAAATTTTTTTATGGCTACATTGTCTGTCTGGTGATTTCTGAAATATTAAATACCCTGTTACCATATCATCTAGCAATTCTAAGTATATGTTTGAGAGAAATAAAAACATACAGAAAGTATACTGACCTCACAAGTCATATTAAATAGCATGAATAAACCTTGAAAACATGAAGCTAAGTATGACAACATATTGTCTATATATAAAAACCTCAGAATTGGCAAATGTATAGACTTGCAGTAGAGTAGTGATTTTTCAGGGCTCTGGGGTTGGGCAATGGAGCTAGATAAAAATGGAAAGTAATTTTGGATGAACACATGATTTTTTTGGGGGGTGGTGAAATTGTTCTAAAATTGATCCTGGTATGAACAGATACATTTTAAAATACAGATAGTCCCCAGTTTATGATGATATAACTTATAATATTTTATGAATACTTTATAAATTTATTAAGAGTTCATTCATTATTTTATTAACACTTTGATGCTTGAATGTGGTCTTTTCCAGAGCTAGCAGTATGGTAGTTTACTCCTTTGCAGCGGTGGACAGTAGAAAGCTTCAGGACCTTTGGACACACAGTCATGGGAAAACAACCAAGATTGCAGTGTTCTGCATTCTAAGTTATCTATGTTAAGTATATAAAAGGCATTGTTACATATATATAATATATATATTATATACATTCAATATACAAGGAGTTTATTACTGCACAATTCTATTGTAAGTTCAGAAGCTTTTTATCTAAATACAATTCCATCTTATAATTAATAGTATGGAATAGTATCTCAAAAAATCTTTAAAAAAATAGTCAGCAGAAACATCTGAATAAATCTCTCATTTGCTCCCTCCTCACCCAAAATTGAAGTAGTCCATGCAAGGCCCCATTACAGGGAGTTACGTAAAAATGTTTACACATTCTGGTGTGTAGAAAAAGCATACTTATTTGTTTTACTTAAGTCTCAAACTTTGTGATTAGTTTGATTTTACTTAATTCATCTTTTAGAGTTAATTTCCATGTGCTAAGACAAACCCATCCCATGAGAACATTTCTTATGTCATTCATGACAATTTCTATGAATTTTAACATATTCTATAAGAAGTCCACTGAGAAAGAAAACAAAATCAACTTTTCATACTTTATAAATTTTGGACTCTTAGTTTTGAGTTAGAAGATTCTCACTGCAGACATTCTTTTTTGTCTGTGAAGAAGTACATTCAGTCATCATAAAAATGTTTAACCAAGATACTCCCATGATAAATAATATAACTCAAAAAAATAGTTATTTCAGCTTAGAAATAATTGGAAGGGAAAATATTGGGAAAATAGTTTACAATTCCATATCCCCTAGTTATTCTCTGATCTTTGTAACTTTTGTATAAAATAATAGCAACATCTACCAATAAATTAGTCTAATAAATAATCTGACTTCTGACTTACCATGTTTTATTCCACAATGTTTACATGGGTTAAATTTCCACTGTAAATATTTTGACCTAAAAAATCAAAGCATTTCTGAGAATGTGGCTAAGTATTTAAATAATTATTTCAGTTCATATAATTAGTTTTATAAAACAACCTCACAAAATACAGCTTCATAAAACCTCAGTGCGAAGATATACCACATCAGTAAAGTTTAATTTGAAATGCTAACAAAGTCCATGGGGACCGAACCACATTTTGCAACAATCCATTACAATTACCATTATTACTGCCAAGATCTAGGAAAGTGGTGTACACAAGCTTCTTGCCCTCTTTACACCCTGCAGGGCACACTGCTACGCTTATAACCACAACAGTGTGGTCATCACAGAGCGGGGATACAAAGAGTGGTGGTGAAACTTAGGCAGGGAAGAAGAAAAGGGGAAGTGATGCCTGGCATGTGCATACTTTTGCTTAGCTTCAAGATTCTATCTTGCAAATGTATTCATGCAGAAAAACAAAGCTTTTGTTTTGTTTATTTTTTAACAAGATGCTCACAGCAACCCTGGTTGTGTGTTTAACCAACCAGGGTTGTGATGGCTGAAAGCTGGCGTCATATAGAGAACGGAGCTATGTGCCCAGTTTTCACTCACAGATAACCTTGGATCCAAAGATCAGCACAGATATCCCTGTACTCATGCTAGAGTGCTGGAGGTCAGGAAAGGACATGCTGGGATTGTCTGTGAAAGAGTGTGTGACAGAGGAGGGACACGAGCAAAACATATGCACTGAAATCTCCCCAAAATGTGAAGGTAGGTGAAAGGATAGGGCAGGACAGGGAAGGTGACAATGCGAGAATGCAAATAAGCCAAGTGTGTTATGCACATGTATGAATCTGCCAAAACAAAACTCACTGATCCGTGTAATAAAAGAAGAAAAATGAAAAGCAGTCTGGAGATGGCTGGGGACCATAATGCAGGCTGTCGTGTACCTACAGCAGGCCCGAGCAGCAGGCATTTCCTGCTCACATACCTTGATCTACCACACCTTGATTATTTTCACTCTCCCATCCTCATCTCCCCTGCCCCACCCTATCCTTTCACATTCTGGGGAGATTTCAGTGCATATAATTTGCTCCTATCTATCCTCCAACTGTCTATCTCATAGACAGTTCCAGCCTGTCTTCTCCTAACCTTCATTTACTGGATGTCAAAAAGGCATATATTGATTTCAAATTGATGCCTTAGCCAGAAGCTACCCCAGAATCTTATTGGCTTACCTAAAGCCATGTTCTTAAAATCAAAAAAAAAAAACAGAAAACAAAAACCAAACAAAACTCCCAGCAAGGAGCAAGAGAACAGTTTTTGCTCCAGATGACCTAGAGTTTCCAGATAAAAGTGGATAATTTGTGATGGCTACAAGAATGAGTTTTGTTTGACATGAACATGAATCAGCTTTCTCTCATGACTTCCACTGAATGGAGCTGATGCACCCAACAAACTTCACTCTTAGGCTGAAGAATTTTTCTCACACTACCCTCGTTCTACAGAAATAATTCCTTTCTATGCCATTATAATCACAGTGTTCCAGGAATTAGTATTGTCCAACCCCTAATTAAAAAATGACTAAGGCAATGTTTTTGCCATTATTTTTTATAAATATGAAAAAATATACTTAATAAGGAAAAGATAATAGTCAAATTATAGAGAAATGATTTTAAAAGATTTTTATCTATATATCACTCATAAAACTGAGTATTCCAATATCAATAACTAGAGAGCTATATGTTTTTTGATCAGTTCACAATATTCATATCAGTCCATTTTGCAGATATTTGATCCAACAAAGCTGATTTAGCCAATATAATATCATTACAAAATAAAAAGTAATAGTAATACAAAGACATCATATATCAGATTGAGTATACACATTTTAGATTATTCTTTATGTCAAGTCTTAGAAAAATATCATTGGCTTAGAAGGTGTACAGTATTTCTAAATCAAATGCCTCCAGAAAAATGCAATTAACATTAACATTTGTAAGCCAGATACATCATTTATTTTATTGCTTTAGCAATAGTGTAACAAGTTTTGGTAAATCTGATACTTAAAATATTCTTTTATTGTTTTACAAGTTCACATTTCTATTTTTTGTTATGGGTGAACATTTTTTATGCTCATTACATTTACAAATATTTTCACATCTAAGATTTCATATTGATAAAATTATATAAATGTATCTATTTTTGGATACTTGGGTCAGAATATTCTACAGTTCTCTATTCATGATGGTGCTGAAAATTTGATTTACATTTTGAATATTTGGTATGTTCCTTATCTTATTCAGGTTAAAAATTATATTTTATGCAAAGTTAATTAACAATTCTGCTTCAGATCCTCAATTTTATCAAGTCTGCATGTTTAATGTAATATTTTATATGAGACTATATCTTCAATTTTTTCACCCTTTATATTTCTCTTTTCCATGACTAGCCTGTCCAGGTTTTCTTATTTTACATAATTTAATTTTGTCTTAATCTATACATTCTCTTCAATTTATCCAGTGCTTATTCTCTTATTAGTGTGTGTTTGTCTTCTTTTGACTATATGGTTCAAATAGTATAATTCTTTAAAAATAAAACTACTAAATGTTATCATTTTTGATCTTTGGTAGTTTGGGATAAATACTATAAGTTTTGTATGTTCTATATCTCTGTTGGAAAAACTTTTAGATAGATTGTAAATTTCTAAATTATTTGGTAATCTTAATTGATTTGTTTCAGTAAGGTGAATTTTTCTTTGTTAATGAAATGCAGTGGCTGTTATTAAAGTTCTATTGCAGTCAAATATCATAACCTTAAGATATCTTGATCAAAGTTTCAACATTTTCCCTGTGTCACAGTACATCATATTTTGATCCCACATGGATCTGAAAGGGAGCCATTGGTTTTATCTTAAGAGAATGTAATTTTATATCCAGGTGTCCCTCAACTGATGATGTCACATTCTCAAAACATCCACCATAATTTGAAAATATTGTGAGTTGAAAATTCATTTAATACACCTGCTTTACCAGCATCATAGCTTAACTCAGTAGATTATGGATCTTTAATCTTCATAATCGCATGACTGACTTAAAGCTGTGGCTGAATATTGCTTTGCTGTGTGCCTTTACCCTTGGAAATGATCAAAATGCAAAATTCCTAAATCAAAATACAGTTCATTTAAGTGTCTGTTGCTTTCGCACCATTGTAAAAATGAAAAATCATATATTAAGCCACAGTAAACTGGAGAATTTATATACATTAAATTGATCCATGTAATTAATCTCACCTATGATATTCATTAAAGACAAATTATGTTAAATTTTGGGAGGTTGAATAGTGCTATATGTATATGTATATAGACAAACTCAAATACATTTCTAACTACTTTGGCTTAATTATATCATTTATGGTTACTTACATTATCAAAGTGAATTGTTTACTACACTGACTAATAATATGTACTTTATTCTGTTGAATATCTTTGCCTAAAAATCAGTTTGATGATATCATATGAAAACAACACTACCACTCACTGCTACACAACCTGCCGCTTGCATGAACACACTAGAGTTTATCTCTGTCCTTCCATTTCCTTGACTGAAAAGTAAGAATCATAAGAAAAAGGCCTGAACCTCTGACATATCTCTGAGGGGTCAGAACTCTATAAATATTAACTATAGTATCTCCTTCTATTTGCATTTTCCTGAAAATATGTACTTCCTTACATTATTGCATAAAATACTATGTTTTGTTGTTTTGTTTTGCACTAGAGATCGAACTCATGACCTTGCACTTGCCAGGTAGTGTATATCCTTGGCCTTAAAAGACTATTCTTATAATCAATACCCAGCAATATTTCTCTCTCTTTTTTTTTTCTGGAGGACTTTTTTTCAGAGATCTTCAACTTTATTTACTAAATCTTCTTTTGTTTGACAAATAAAAACTATGGGATTTGGAGCTAGAAGTCATGGTAATAAACCTCTTAGTTCTGACAATTTGTCACCTTGAAAAGTTACTCTCTGAGACTGTGTTCTTAGAAGTAACATAGGAATACTTCCCATTACAAAAATCTTGAAAGAATACACAGGCACTGTAGCCCTTTTGAAACTAAAATGACATTAAACTATTGAACACTGCATTTCTCACTGCACATTCTCAAGGCTTCACAGAATCTCTTAGGACAAGATATTTCCAGGTTCAGAGTATTTTGAAGCTTGGAAAAGTAGTTTAGTACTCATCCAAAATGTTGGTTCATTGGGTTGTGGTGAAACAACTCCCAATTAAATACATTAACATTAGCACTAAAATAGGCAAATACTGCCTTTAACTGATAAAGACATCTAGTTTCATGACTGTTCATGAAAGATTTTGTTTACAACTGAGTTAGAGAAACTTTTCCTTTAAATAGCTTTTGGGATTTTGGAATTGGTGGTTAGAAGTTGTTAGCCTGCATTCCTGTAGTTTCACTATTAAAAGTCATTTATCTTTCAAAAGTCCATACAGATTCCAGTTTTTTAAAAAACATTCATTAAGTCCTTTGATATGCGTGTTGTGTAAACAATAGGAGAGAACAAGGAACAACAAACTAGATTAATTTGTCCTGCAAAAAATTAAAAACTGCTCTGTATCAAAAAATATGGTAAATGGAATGGAAAGATAATCCATAGAATAAAAGAAAATATTTGCAAATTAAATATATGATAAGGCTCTAATAAGTGTGTTAGTACAGGGTTTTTTTTTTTTGGTGTCTCTTAAATATATAATGTCATAATAAAGGACTGTTTCCATATAAAGCCAGTGGGCTGAAAAAGACATCTGGTTTTGTGCCTTCAGTCTACCTGATAGGGCATGTCTTTCCACTTGTCAAATAGTCATAGGAGGAGCTAGGAACAAAATTTGAATTTTATTTCAAGTTCTAGGATTCAAGTACCACATATGAAAAAAGGGCATCCAAAATTGCATGAATCTTCAAAATGACCTCAATAAAATTTTAAATGTGCTTCATAACACATCTGCCATTTCTTAAAAGGGTATTTTAATTCCACTCAATGCCAAGCAACTTATTTTATAATTTTGAAAATAATGGCCAGAGTTATTTCTCAGTACCTTTTGATGATCATGGAGACCAAATGCTCGTCATGTCCTCAAAAAACACTAATTGCCAAACCAGGTCACAAATGAAGTTTGTGTTTTACCTTTCAATTTTTGGACACAGAGCTGTCACCACACCCTTCTAAAAACACATTTTCACCTACATACACACACTCATGCATTTGTCAAATTCATTTCTTGAACTGTTCTTGATAGCATTCATTCCACTTTAAAACACCTGTCAAAACAGCCTTTTAATTAGGTTAAGCTGTCTGGCTTTGTGAAAAGGTTTACTGTACTCACTTGTCCCTACCATAAAATTAATAGTTTGACCAACTTCTAAGGAGATGGATTTTACACTCTTGAAAGTCAAATTAAATCCACCTTTGCCAAATAGGGGAAACATTGGTGTGTTGGAGACTTTGAATGCAACACTTCATTTATTATAATCTTTTGAGTGCCAAAGTACAAATTAGGTAGACCTGCAGCTGCAAAAGAGACCAAATGACTGCACCACGCTTGTTTGACCCTTTAGTATGTAGTTGCAGCTACACAATGATGAACAGTGATACCAAATAATCACTGCCAAATCGCAAGCCAAATTCTTTATGAGAATTCAATCATGCATTGCTTTAATGTTCCATTAAATTGAATATTACATAGTTTAATCTCTGCACATCATGTTTATGCCCCTATTCTGATACTATTTTCTAAAAGTTAGGTTCATTTCATTATAAAATTCTGGATACCATAATCTGTTTAGCATGTTTATAATTTAATTCATGTCCTACGAAACTACTTTGGGCCAAAATTCTTTTAGCAAAGAAAATAATTCTCAAGGCTGCTGAATTCTGAAGACAGAGTAATTTGGAGTCCAGGTTTGGAATTTTGTTCTTTCTCCAGCACACTCAATAGTTGACTCTTCCATTGACTTGGAATAAAAGTGATTCATGATTCCAATTATTATTTAAGGTGTGTATTCTTGAGATCTCTAAGGGAAGATTCAAAATAGACAGTTGAACTAACTGAGACAAAGTGCTTTGACATTTTTTTACAGTGTAAAAAAGAATCACCAGAAAAGTTGCTAAAACACTATATATTTTACTTTAAAACTTAGCAGAGTAAGAATTCATATAAGACAAAGATGCGTGTAGAGATTACTTTCTCTCCATTTTTATTCATTAAGTGAATACAGTATATTGTGATAAAGTTACTGAAACTTAATTTTGCAATGATCATCAATAATATTTTCCATGACTGTGCTAGAAATAAAGAAACCTGATTGCTTGTTTCTTCCTTGATGTCTAGAGGCACAGCCAGAAACAGTCATGCTATTCCAAAAGTGTTATATAACCTTTCATTATACAAGTGTGATTTTAAAAAGATTAGAGCTCAGGAAAGAGAGTCTTGATGGTTCTTTATACCATTACACTGTAGTTTCAGAGCCAATAAAAGGCTTTTAATAACTATATGTTAATGTTTCATTTACTAACCTAATTACTATTCACATTCACTTGAACAAAAATTTTCTTAAAAGGCAATCTAAAGCCCTGTGACACAGAAGAGTAAAAGTAGAGCAATTTCTGATGAAAGCCTTCATTTCAGTTTGTAAAATGCTCACACTGTACTAGAAGACATAATAAAGTCATCAGATTATTTTACTAATTATAATAAGTTTTGAATAAGAGAGGAAAGATCATCAGAAGCAGTTCTGCACAAGTTTTACAATGAAATGAAACAGAACTATCAGCAGACATTGGAATGAAATCCAGTAGGAAGATAAGTGAATAGCAGAACGTTTTGATATGTGAGTGGTAAAGGAAAGAAGAGAATAACATTAACAGAGGTATAAAGCACTAAGAACTATTCTGGACTGTCAAAATGTTTAAAATGAACTAATCTTATTTATAACTATGGTTAGAAAATAATTATTTCTACATTCTTATTAATCCATCATTATATAGTGCTTTTCTATATGCCTCACACAAATATCTGTTTTTTCAACTTATGACCTCATTCATATGAATCAGGCTACAAAGCCACACACATTATTTTGCAGAAGAAACACGACACAAAGAGGTTAAATTAGCCAAGAAGACAAAGTTCCTGTACCCCAAAGCCAGGGATGAGAACTACTCATTCTGATTGTTTCTGCACTATAATATATTGTGAAGTGGGACAAGATAGCTGTAAAGAACATCAATATATATCTCCTGTTTTACAAACTGTTCATAAGTTGATGCCTACAACTTTCTTCTGTTATGTAAAATTGCTCTTAGAGAAAATATTGGTCAATGTAAGTCAAAAGAAATAGAATATCATAGATAGATGAACAGGAATAAGTGTATTGAGACCTGGGGATTCACATCTATGGAAACCTCCTGAAAGTAAGTTTTAAACACAGAAAGTCCAATAGGCAAGTTCAATACACTTTCTCATAATATAGGTTTATTAAGATACTATAGAAACACTCAAAAATAGTCAATACTATGAATTATTTTCAGTTGATTTTTAGTCATGAAATAGAATGTGATATCTACACCTCACATATTTCTGCTTATTTTGATGATTTCTCATTTGTGTCTATGCAAACAATGCTCAGAATATACTTTTAAAATTTTCACTCAAAACCTACAAATTAAGAATGAGCCAGACTCAACTTCCCTAAGAAGTTGGAGTTTTATTAAAGATTCCAAATCCTACCCAATTTTTTAGTTTCACTTTAAATATAATGACTTATTTGAATTATACTTCTTGAAATATTATTTGAATCATATTTGAATTTTGACTGTGATTTTATTTCATTTATAATTGATACATACTTATATGTACAATCTGTAACCATCAAACCAGAGACTTCAGTTTAACTATGGCCTTAAATACATAAATCTATCACCTCAAACATGTATCATGCAAGAACATTCAAAATGTTCCTTTCTAGCTATTAGGAAATATGCAAAAATCGTGGTGAACTGTAGTTGTCCTACTTCCTAATGTGATTTTGTACCAACTAATCAGTCTCCTTACCATTGCTAGACCTTCCCAGCCTCTAGCATCTACTACTACACTCTCTACTTTCATGTTATCAACTATCTTCCTTTGTACATGTTGTGATAAGATGTAATATTTGTCTTTCTGTGCCTGACTTATTTCAGTTAAAACAATGTATTCCCAGTTTGTCCGTGTTTTCATGAATTACATGATTTCATTCTTTAGGCCTGAGTAATATTAAATCAATTATATGTGCATGAATAAGTTTTAAATCTATTCAAACAGGAATGGACCCTAAGGTAATTTCATATGTTTATCACTGTAAATACTGTTTCAATAAACATGGCAGTGCAGATAATTCTTAGGCACTCTGATTTACTCCCCTTTGTGTATATATCCAAGTACTGTAATTGGATTGTTGGATCACATGGTAGTTCTACTATTATTGAGGAGCCTCTGTAATGGTTATACTAATTTATATTAATTTAATTTTCCTTAAAGTTTTCAAAAATTTTTTGAATTTGTGCAAAGAAAGTAGAGTTTCAGTCTATAAACAGAGACATAAACATGCAATTTTGTTGCATCAACTTATGTAACAAATAATTTTTTCACAGTAATCCCAATTGTTGCATAAAATCTAAATTTCCTGACTCCACTCACAAAAATTTATCAGGATCTTGAAGTAATTAAGTGAGACAATAAATGTCTCTTGAAACTGAGGATTCAATTTTTAAATAGTGAAAATGATTTTAACTATGATAAAGTAAAATCTAAGTTTTCATTTTTGGTTCTGAGCCATTTTTCATGATTTCTATGAAAACACAGGAACACTGTCAGTATTAATGGTCAATCTACAATTTCTTTAAAATTCACTGCTGAAAGTATGGATTTAAATGGAAATTTCTGCAGTGTCTTACCTAAGAATAAAATCTGACAGACTCTGTATATTGACCAAACACAATAGGTATTAGCAAAATATATTCAAACTTAAATTTTGTTTATAAAATAATACACAAGTGTCTAAGTACAAATTAATTATTGAAGTGACCAAAAGTTGTAAGGATTTCTGTGTACCAAATTTAAAGTGATCATTCAGGGTCAAAGTTTAGTTAGGCCTGATAAAATGATGTTTCCAGTTCATTTTGACTCTATACACAATATTTCTAGAAAGAAAAACATAGTTTTACTTAGAAAAATATGACAAGCAACTCTCTAACAAACTATCTCTAACTCAAGAGATGGAACTGATCTTATTTGGGTTACATTATTTCATTGGAAAAATTGTTTTACATTAAGAACAATAGTTTATGAAAATATAACAGGTCTGTATGTAGGTAGGTAGACACATATGCATACATGCAGGTGCATTACACGCATGTACACACCATGAATGCATATGAAACAAGAGAAATAGAATAAGAACAAGTGAATCAATTTTAAGGTATTTAAGAGGCACAAACCAGAGTTTATTAAATTATGGTAACATCTAGATTCTGTTAGGAATTTATCTATGCTTTGCACTATTCTCATCACTTACAAATATTCATTTACAAAGCACAAGTACTTTATGAAACAGACACTCTTATATCAACATTTCTATTTTACAGATAGATAAAATCCAAGATGAAGACTTAAGTGGTGAGGTTTGCATCCAATCCTTGGTTCTGACAAGTCACCTGAAGCAATATCTGTATTACGTCTCTCTATTAGCAAGCATTAGTTCCGACAGTTGTTCCACACATATATGATAAGCAGCATTTATAGAGTGTAAGTTCAAGTTAAAAACGTAAGAGTAAGCCTATTCCATTTAGACATTAATATGATAATGTGCATAACACCTTACCAAAAGATGTATCTCAGACTTTCTGGACTATTAAATCCCTTCATTATAAACCATTTTGCAAAAAGTCAAGCTACCAGAAATACATTTCAGTAGTGCTTCATGCCAGGTGTGGTGGCGTACCTTTGCAATCTCAGCACTCATTTACGAGCCTGATGCAAGAGGATCACCATAGTTTAAGGCCAGCCTGAGCTGCATGAAATGCTATCTCAAAAAGACCAAAATAGAAAAATCCAGTTCACATATTTGAAACAAATAATATGAATAGGACTTTTACACTCCTTAATTTACTCTTAAGATTATACCATTGATATTTTACACTGATCTCTCAAAATGTTTCACACTCATTTTTTTAAATAAATTTTTAAATTTAGAAATTTTTTAACACTGATGGAACATATATATTTTAATTCTAAAAACTGCCCTCTAAGAATTAAGTAGATTTACTAAATTGTTTCAGATATAAAAATCACCCAGGGAATCCACATCATTCCAGCATCTTGTCAGAGATGCAAACAATGGTTTGGCCTTGAAAAAATATTTAAATAACCAATTGTTAATTATTGACAATTGTTAAACAATTATTAACAATGGTTAAAATAGTTGATATAATTCACATATCTTTCTTCTAAAAATAATTGATTTGACCTTGTAATATCAATATATGAAGTTAATATATTAAAATTTTCAAATCCAGTACTGAAGAATTCCAAAATTTAGAAAATTTTGGTAAAATTTAATAATCCAGGACACATTTTAGCAAATATGGTTTTGGCAAAGACCAGTCGTGGGAGAGACGGGAACTCCACCTTCAGTTTCAGTACGTCTGTCGCATAAACGCCACCACTTTCACTTCTTTGACATAGAACCTGCAGATGGTTTAAAATTCCTGCTTTGAAATTTGCGCTATCTTAACTTTTGAAAGCCAACTTGCCCTCATCATCAATTTGAGATATTTATCTTTAAGCCCCGTTTAGCAAGTTTATATGATTTTTATTCTAATGCCCATACATTATCAGTCTCCCCACAAAAATTGGATTAAGCATTTTCTGTGAGTCTGCAACTGCCGTGATCACAGTATTAGCAAAGTCCCAGGTGAAGCCCTTATCACCACAGTTTTCCATCTCGCTGCCCCTGTTTGTCGTGGGCAGATGATTAAGAGAAGCTGACCTGAAATACATTCAGATACACCTGCGCGGCGACGCTCTCAGCTCACATCTTCCCACAGAAACACGGTGAGCATTCGGCCTTCTGATGGAAGAAACTGACATTTTAAAAATAAGTTGTGATGCAGGCCTTACAAGACTTCACATTATTCCCAGGTTTCTTCCATTCTAGAACACTAAACTTAGGTCAGATCATGCATCATTTTACTCAATTAAACGAGTGACAGGTGTCATTAACAGTGGAAACACATGACTTATTTCATTTTCACCACTTTAGGAATCTTAAACATCCATGAGATGCCATCAGAATCAAGCCATCTGAAATGCCACAAGAGTACACTGAGGTAAAGTGAAGGGGGCAGTAAGCAGGCTTCTCTGAAGCCACTGGATAGGCAAGAGACGGGCTTTGCTGCTATAAATCATCGGGCTGTGTGCACAGCATAACCTGCCTGGGACCCCCATCTTGAAAAACCAATACCAAGCTCAGTCTGTACACAAGGCAGTGAAATAAGAGAGAATGAGCTGCTTACTACAGCACAATGCACAACAGCCAGGCTATGGAAGCATCCGAGGTGCGTGACGACAGATGCACGGATAAAGAGAAAGAGCAATGAAGTGGAGTATTATTCAGCCACACGAGGAATGAAGTTGTGTAGTTTTCAGGAAACAATGGATGGAATTAGAGATTACCCTGTTATATGAAATAAACCAGCTTTAGAGAATCCAGCACCACATGTTGTCATTCATGTGTTGAAATGAAATAAATAAATAATAGGAACTTAAGAGGAGAGGAAGGGGGTAAGGTAGAAAGAGGATGAAAGGATAAGTTGGGATAATGGTAGCAGAAAGTAATCAAATTATATTGTATTTATGGAGAATATATCAAAATAAAACACACCCTTCTCTATACTAACATGCACCAATACATTTTTTTTTCTAAAAATGAGCTACTAGTAATATTTGCTGGATTATTCACAGAAATACTATTAGAATCAGTCCTTTTTCACTTTTATTTATGTTTTATTTGCAGACATTTGCAGTACATAATGATTACATCCCTCGCGGGGGGTTGGCACAAATACGTAAGACATTTCTTCTCATCTTATTCTTCCTTCTTTCCTTCCCTCTTCATCTCTTAGTATTTCCTTTTAGTGAAAGAAATCTGTCCTTGATTCTTCTTCTCTCGTCTTTTTTTCTTTATATATATTTTGGGTATTTTATATTAGATCACATGTGATATTTAACCTGATGTGTGATGTAATCAGTACTTTAATAAAGTACACATAATTTATAGGATTATTTTATAATGGTCGCCCAAAAACTGAAATGGAAAAGTGTGGGAGGTCTGTCCATACACTAGAGACCTAAGGAATCCGGCTGAGGTGACGAGTCCAGCTGGAGATCTAGACCCAGGACAATGTCTCATGTAAATCTGTATCAAGGGTCTGCGCTGGGAAAACCCAAAGATCAGTGGTGGAATCCAGAAAGTCCGCACCAGTGGGATGGATGAAGGACCTGTGCCGGCAGGCTGAGGGAGCTGCACTAGAAGGAAGCGATGCTCCAAGTAAGGACCAGAGTTCCCCCGAAGAGAACCGAAGCTACCCTCAGAGACAGTGAGGACCAGAACTCCTCCTCCTGCAAGAAGTGCTGAGTTAGTAACAGGAAAATCAGAATGACAAGCTTCTCCAAGAGGATCAACAGCTCACCATCTTCCCCTCCGGTTGTTTCACGCTGTTGAAACGATCCTCAGGTGGGCCTTCCACACCCAGAGCCATGCCGATTCAGGTCAGCTGGGGTTTCCAAGTTGACTGTCAGTCAATCCACCACAGTGTCTGACATTTTGCACTTCATATTATGGTCTCAAGGTGCATCCATTTTCCTACAAATCGCTCAACTTTATCCTTCTTTATGGCATAAATACCACACTTATTTATCCATTCATCTATTGATGGACACATAGTGGTTAGCTATTATGGGCTGTGTAGCTCTAAGCATGGCAATGTACCTATCACTGTATTATGTATCTTTAACTCTTTGGGAAAGATGGCTAGAAAAATACATGGATCAAATGAAATTTCTAATTTTAGTTTTTTGAAGAATTTCTGTACAATTTCCCTGATGCTTGTACTTGAGTACCGTGTAGTAGAGTTCTTTTTTCTCCACAGCCTTGCTAGAATTTGAGATTATTTGATCTGTTGATAATCCTTCTTTCTGGAGTAAGATAGAATCTCAGTATTGTTTTAATATGCGTTTTTTAATGTCCAGAGGTTTTGAACATTTTTTGTTTATTTATTGCCATTTGTGCTTCTTCTGAGAAGTGTCTAATCATTTCACTTGGCCATTTTTTTGACCAACTTTTCTTTTTTTATATGATATTAGTGCTCCACCTGAAGAACAGCTGTCAAAATTTTCCTATTCTGTAGGTTTTCCATTCACTCTGTTACTTATTTCCTTTGTTATGTAGAAACTGTTTAACATGATAAGATCCCATTTGCTGATTCTCTGTACTGTGTTTTGTACTAGTGGGATTTGATTCCGAAAGTCTTTGCTTATGCTTAGGTCTTCAAGATTTACACTTAACTGATCTTCCAGCAGATTAAATATTTCTCTTTTAACATTTGTATCTTTGCTCCATTTATTTTGCTGCATAGTGAGAGATGCAGGTTGGATCCAGTCTTCTGTAGGTGGACAACCAGTTTTCCCAGCACTATGTATATAAGTATCTATCTTTCCCCCAGCACAGATTTTTGGCCCATTTATTGAAGATCAGATAGAAAAATGGGCCTGGACGTGTTTCTGTCCCCTCCATTCTGTTCCACCCATCTATAGATCTGTTTCTTTCACGGCACCATGCCATTTTTATCACGTTAGAATAATTTGAAGCCTGGGATTGTGATGCCTCCCGGTTTGCTTTAACTGTCCTTGACTGATTTTTCAATTCTGAGCCTCTTCTTCTTTCATATGAATTTTAGGATTGTTTCCTTTAGTTGTGTGAGGAATACTATTGGTGTATTTTTGGAATTACACTGCATCTGTATACCAGTTCTGGAAGTGTGATCACTTTCAAAATATTGGTTTTGCTTATGCAAGAACTGATAATATCTTTCCATTTTCTGGTATTCTCTTTGATCTTTTTCAGAGTATTGTAGTTTTCTCTGTAGAGGTCTTTCACTTCCTTGGTTAGGGTAACTTCTAAGTATTTATCTTTTGTAGATTCTATCATGAATGATAGTACTTTCCTAATTTATTTCTTAGTAAGATCACAGTTGGTATACAAGAATGATATTGCTTTTTGTGTGTTAATTTTGTATCCCATTATACTACTGAATTTGGTTAATAATTCCAAGAGTCTTTGGGTGGGATTTTCTTTTTTTGGCTCTTCTATGTAAAGGATCTTTTCATCTGCAAATAATGATAGGTTGACTTCTTTCTTTGCTATATATATTCTTCTATTTCTCTCTCTCATCTGATTGCCCTGGCTAATATTTCAAGAACTATATTGAACAGGAGTAGTGATAGTAGGCATCCTTATAAAGTTCTTATTTTATTTTATTTTTATTTAAAGAGAAAAAAAGCAGAAAAAGGGTAAAAATAATACAGAATTTCAAAAAAAAAGACAAACAGTAGGAAATCTCTAGTTGATCAATTACATATTGTGTTGTTAGAAATAGTTGTTCAAGTCACAAAATTAAAGTATACGAAGTGGACATTCAAACAGTAAGACTGTGAAGAAATCTATTCAATGATCCAAAAAGAACTTACTAATAAGATTATCAATCCTACACACTTAAACATACATGCAGTTATATCTTTTATAGCATTTCCTATTTCCTCTCTTTTTTGACAATAGCAATTACACATTTTTAAATTTTATTTAAAGAGGAAAAAAAGCAAAACAGAAAAAAGGATAGCAACAATATAGAATTCCAAAGGGGAAAAAAAGAAAAAAAAAGAAATCACTAGTTGATAAATTACATATTGTCATCTTGGATACAGTTGGTCAAGTTACAAGTTTTTTGGGTCTTCTATATAGAGTATCATGTCATCTGCAAATAATGATAATTTAACTTCTTTCTTTCTTATCTTTACCCCTTTACATTTCTCTCTCTTGTCAAATTGGCCTAGCTAGTGTTTCCAGAACTTTACTGAAAAGATATAGTGATAGGGGACATCCTTGTCTTTTTCCTGATTTAAAAGTGAAAGCTTTCAGTTTTTGTCCATTTAGTGTAATGTTGGCTGATGGTTTGTCATAGATGGCCTTTATAAGGTTGAGGTAGACACCATATATTCTGAGTTTCTGAAGGGTTTTTATCATGAATATGTGTTGGACTTTATCAAAAGCTTTTTCTGCATCTATTGAGATGACTATGTGGTTTTTTTTTTTGGCTCTGTTGATGTGGTGTATTACATGTATTGATTTGTGTATGTTGAACCACCCATGCATTCCTGGAATAAATCCATGTTGTATAATCTTCTTGATGATTTGCTGCATTCTATTTGCCAGTATTTTATTGAAAAACTTTGCATCAATGTTCATTAGTGAGACTGGCCTATAGTTCTCCTTTTTTGGTTGAGTCTTCCTCTTGTTTTGGTATCATAGTAGTACTTGCCTCCAGGAATGATTTAGGGAGCATTGATTTCTTTTCACTGAAGAGTTTAAGGAGTATTGGCATCAAATCTTCTCTAAATTTCTTGTAGAATTCAGCCATAAATTCATCAGGACCTGAATTTTTCTTTACTTGTAAGTTTTTAATTACATTTTCAATTTCAGTAGCTGATATTGGGTTATTCAAATTGCTATATCTTCTTGGTTGAGCTTTGGTAGTTCATATGTTTCTAGATCTGTCCATTTCCTCTGTGTTTTCCACTCTTTGTGAGTAGAGGTTTTCAAAGTATGTATTCATGATCTTTTGAATTTTCAAGGGATCTGTAGTAATTTCCACCTTTTCAGTCCTTATTGTGTGAATTTGGGTTTTTGCTTTCTTTTTCTTTATAAGATTAGCCAGAGGTTTGTGAATTTTGTTTATTCTCTTAAAAAACCAGCTTTTTGATTAATTAATTCTTTGTGGGTTTTTTGTTTTGTTTTGTTTTGTTTTAGTTTCAATTGCATTGATTTCTGCTCTAATCTTTACAATTTCCTCTCTTCTATGAGCTTTGGGTTTAGCTTGCTCTTCTTTTTCTAGAAGCTTGAGATGAAGCATAAGGTTGTTTATTTGTGCTCATTCTGTTTTCCTGATATGACAATTTATTGCTATATATTTCCCTCTGTAGTCCGCTTTCATTGCATCCCACAGATTACAATATGTTGTTTCTGCATTTTCATTGAATTGTAAGTGTTGCTTTATTTCTTCTTTAATTTCATCTGTAATCCACTGGTTTTTCAAAAGGTTACCAATTAATTTCCATGCATTTATGCAGGTTTTCTAATTTCTTTTGCCATTAATTTCCAATTTCAGTGCACTGTGGTTAGATATTATGCATGGGATAATTTCAATACATTTGCATTTACTTAAGAATGTTTTAAGGGGTAATATATGGTCTATTTTGGTGAATGTCCCATGCACAGCTGAGAAGAATGTGTATTTTGATGTGGTTGGGTGGAACACTCTGTAAACATCTGCTAAGTCCAATTGCTCACATGTATGATTCAGTTCTACTATTTCTTTACTGACTTTTTGTCTAGTTGATCTATCTCTTTGTAACAATGGGTTGTTAAGATCCCCTGTTATAATTGTGTTCTTGTGTATTTGGTTTTTCATGTCCATTAGTATTTGTCTTATATACTTGTGTGTTCCTGTGTTTGGTGCATATATATTTATAATTGTTAGTTCTTCCTCTTCAATTTTTCCACTAATAAGCATGTAGTGACCTTCTTTCTCTCTTTTAATCACTTTAGGTTTGAAGTTCACATTGTCTGCTAGTAGAATAGATACCCCTGCTTTTTTCTGGGATCCTGTTGCATAGAATACTGATTTTCATCCTTTGACTTTCAATCTATGAGTTTCCTTTTGGGTCAGATGTGTTTCTTGTATACAGCATATTGTGGAATCATGTTTCTTGATCCATTCTGTCAACCTATTTCTTTTGATAGATGAATTCAAGCCATTTATATTTATGGATATCATTAATATTTACTGGCTCAACTTTGTCATGTTGTGTTCCAATTGTTTGCTTTCTGCTTTTCCCCCTTATTTGATTGCTTGTCCTACCTGACGGTTTCTTTCTGTTGTTGTTCTGGGGATTGTAGTCACTTTTATCTTTGTCTAGTATGTCTTTCAAAATTCTTTCTAGGGTTGGTTTGGTGGATGTGAATTTCTTCAGTTGTTCTCTGTCATGGAAGTATCTTGTTTCTCCATTAAATATGAATGAAAGTTTTGCTGGGTACATCAGTCTGGATTGAAAGTTGTTTACTTTCATGGTTTGAAATACCTCACTCCAACCTTGTCTTGACTTGAGGGTTTTGTGCTGAAAATCTGCTGTGATTCTAATGGGCTTTCCTTGATAGGTGAGTTGTGTCTTTTCTCTAACAGCTTTTAGTATTGTATTTTTATGCTTTATGTCTGAGATCTTAATTATTATGTGTCTGGTTTGGTGTTCTATATGCCTCATTATCTGTATATCAGCTTTTTTCGCTATCTTTGGGAAATTTCCTTTTAGTAATTTTGTGTATATTCTGGTTATGTCATTTGCATGACTCCTGCATCTTCACTAATGCGTATTAATCTTGTATTGTTGCTCTTGGCATCATCTTGAAGCTTCTGGATTGTCATTTCATACTGCTTTGTTATTTTTAAAAGTTCTATCCTTTCTTCATCACTAATTGCTATCCTGTCCTCAAGGTCCAAAATCCTATCCTCAGCCTCTTTTAAACAATTTTGCACGCTTTGAATAGAATATTTTGTTTCTTGGATGTCTCTTTGAGTTTTTTTCATGAATTATGCTTGTTTTCTATATTGTTTATTCAAGGTTTCAATCAGTTTCCCATGCTTCCTCTATTTCTTCTTTAGCTGCATTCAACAACTACTTTACTAAGGTTTTTATTTCTATCTTTACATGGGAGAGTACTTCTAATTTGATTTCCTCTATAGCCTCATGGAGTTGTATTTTATTTCACTTGATATCTTCTCAGACATGTCTGGTGTGTTACTTTTGAAGTCTTCTATTTCAGTGTTTCCTGTACTTGCTCCTAAGGGACTAGATATTTGAGACTGCATTTTGCTTTTTCGTTTTGCTGATTTCCTCTTTCGAGTTGGTCCTTCAATCCTACTAGTGTCAAGTGTTGGTAGTGTGTATCTTGGGGTCCTAATGTAAGGTTGATGTTTGTTCAAGTGCTGGGTCCCACAGTGAATAGGTAGACCAATCATCTGGCTTCCTGTTGCAGGGCCTGTTGGGTGAGTCCTATATTCTTCCTAGGCTGACAAGCCTAGTAGTATTGATGTAAGTCAACTTTTAGTTCCTGCTATTATTTTATCTTAAGGTTATTCCAGGTCATCAACTTTCCCTGTCTATAGTGTTTGTGTCATTTGGGGTCATACTGGGTCCCTATTGTGTGCCTGTGTGTCTCATAAGCCCTTTTAATTTTCTTCAAATTGGGGGAGTCCTTCTTGGCACCCTCCTCACTCTGCCTGATATTTTCTGTGTGTAGGAAGGGGTCACCCACACTCTTGCCAGGCTCACCAAGGTGTTATAGTTAGTCGGAGGGGGCTTTAATACTGGCCCTGTTTATTCACTATACACCTCTAATTTAGGGGCATAGTCACCACACTGAGTAGTTCCTGCTGAGATCTTCTGTTTGGGTGAGGCAGTTACTGAATCTCCCTTCAAGTTGGCACAATTAATCTGCTCTAGTCCAAGGTTTGCTGCCGGTGAGCAAAGTTCAAGTTTTTTCTGTGTGCTGAGATTCTGTGCAGTCAGGGCCTGTGGCTGGATTCCAGGCCCTGCTGGCTGCTTGGAGTTTGGTGGGCTGGGCCCAATTAGCCCCTCCCCCGTGCCTGAGGTGGTCTCTGATGCAGGGTGTGGTGTTACTGCCTGGGAGCGAAGTTCCAAATTTTTTTCCATGCACTGGGATTCTGTGCAGTCAGGGCCCACGGCTGAATTCCAGGCCCTGCTGGCTGCTTGGGATTCACTGGACATGGCCCAGTTAGGTCCCTAATGTTCTTATTTTAGAAGGAAACATTTCAAATTTTCCCCATTTAATATTATGTTGGTCATTGTCTTGTCACAAAGATATTTTCTAAGATTAAGATAAGATCTTTCTGGGCCTATTTTCTTCAGGATTGTTCTTTAGCATGAATGGATGTTGACCTTTGTCAAAGGACTTTTCTGCATCAACTGAGATGATTACATGATTTTTTCATTGTTTCCATTTATCTTGTGCATTACATTTATTAATTTGTATATGATGAACCATCTCCAGCATTTGGGATAAATCCAAATTGGTCATGATGTATAAACTTTTTGGTGATTTGTTACATTCTCTTTTCCATATCTTGTTGAGGATTTTTGACTCTCTTCACTAAAGAAATTGGCCTATAGTGCTCTCTCTCTCTGTCTCTCTGTCTCTCTGTCTCTCTGTCTCTCTGTCTCTCTGTCTCTCTCTCTCTCTCTCTCTCTCTTTTGGAGTCAGGGTAATGCTATGTTCCAGGAATGACTTTTGGCTCACTCCTTTCCTTGTAACTTCTTCAAAAATTTAAGGAGTATTGCCATTTTCTCTTTTCTAAAGTTCTTGTAGAATTTGTAATGAATCCATCAAGATTTGGTCATTTCTTAATGACTCAGTCATTCTGAGGGCCAAACAAGGCATCCTTAGCTTCTCACCAGAGAGCAGAGTCCTGTGTACTTCTTGGCCTGAACCTAAACTTCTCAGGTGGTCTATACTAGCTTGCATGCTCACTGTGACTGTCTCCTGTGGCTGACTCTCACCCAGTAAAGAGGTGAGGCAACAGTGGGATCCTTGAACTGCAGTTGTTTTGTAGCTTTTCTGAAGCTCAGTCTTAAATAATCAGTACCTTCCCACAAGGACCCAGTGGCACCTCTCTGGCAATATGATGAGTACAGCACTGGGTTCCTTCTCCACTTGTTGACTGTCATATGGAAGGAGTCATTTTCAGAGAAAAACATCACATGTTTTTATAGCCTACATTATCTTGGGGCTTTTGCTGGGGCCAGCATTTCTGGCCCACTCTGTTACTCATCCATGGAACTCCCAACCCTGGAGACTCACCTTGTGTTTACAGAGCCATTGGAGCCAAGATGGGCTTCCAGACTTTGTTCTTTCCTTTCTTCTTTTCTCTGTGTTATTGCCCATTTCACCAGCTTCTCTGTAGTTTCTAATTTTCCTGTTGGTTCCTTCCTAATTCCTGGAGATTAGCTTCATTTTTTTACATGGCCAAGTTGTTATTTTCCAGGTGTCTGGATTCCGAGAGTTGGAGAGGCTGAATTTTGTTGCTGATTACCACTCAACTTTTTGGTTCTCCTCTAAAAGTAGCTTTTCTAATTGTATTTTCTATCAAAATATTGAGTCTGGGGTTGTATCTCAGTGTAGAGTATTTGCTTAGCATATATAGTTAGGGGCTGTGTGGAGAACAATTAGAATGAGGACCTGGAGTTTACAACATTATTTTTAGGATGGTCACCCAGGGTTAACACTAGAAAATGCAGGAAACCTATCCACAACACTAAAGGCATAGGATATTTAGCCACGGGCCTGAATCCCACAGCAATGTCCCACATGATTCCAGATGAAGACCCAGAGCTCATGACAATGCCTCCCACCAGTCCAGCTGGAGGTCTAGAGCCCACAAGGACTCATGTCTGTCTGTTTTACAGATCTGTACTGGCAAGGCCCAAAGGTCAGCAGTGGAAGCCAGAAGGACTATGCCACCAGAGTGAAGGAGCTGTACTTATAGACTGAGCGTTCTATGCTGGAGCCAAGAAGTCACACTCACAACAAAGACCAGGGCTGTCCTGAAAAGCACCACAGCCATCCTCAGCGACATGGAGACCCCAAGCTACTCCGGCGATAAGCACAGTCGAGTCCGGAGCCAAGAAGCAATGCTCAATGTGAGGACCAAAGCTTCTCCAGGAGAACTAATGGCTCAGACAGCAACACGTAGGAGAACCCACAATGCCTCGATGCACTAACACCTCAACACATAGCTTCTCCTTCTTCACATCTCTATTTATGCTGGCCACTTTCCTCAGGTGGAACATCTATGCTCAGCACCATGCTGATTTAATCCAGCTGGCATTAAGTTGGCCACCAGTTTTTAATCCATAAAAGCATGTATCAGACCTTGGATTCAATCACCCTCATAGGAAAAAAAAAAAAGTTTTTCTTAAATGTCTTACCATGTTGATTCTTGGTATGTATCAGAGAAAATTATAAGAAGCAACAAAAGTAGTTTCTCCATTGATGAGCGTAGAAGACAATAGGATATGAACGAATAAAAAGTAAACTTTCCTGTTCATTAAGTCCTTTCAAAATATCTGTGTGTGCTACCTAGTAGATACATCTTTTCGCCTTTCACAAAGAAAAACATCGAGATTTTTGTTCCAACTTTTGGATTCATCACTGAAGTTTGGTTGTCAAATAAAAAGTTTTAAATAGGAAAAAATGGTAGTAATACACTGCTGAGAACAACTTAACCTTTTCCACAGTTCTGACAAGTGCAGCGTTAATGTGTTGTTGAGTGTTACGTGTGGATTTTGAGAGGGATGGTGGAAATCCAGGTGAACCACTGAAAGGACTAATGTGAAAATCACTTCATTCCCTCCCCATTAATTCTTGCTGGAAGGGAATATGACATCAGCCCTGAGAAGAATGAGGAAAAATTTGTATCACTTCCTTCAACTCAGAGCAATTTTTCCTTGTTATGTGCCTTTGATACATATGCATGTAACAAATACAACATTGATCGTCTTACTAATGTATTACGGTTTCTTATGCTATATTCTCTGTGCATAAATGTGAACTTAATTGACTAACTCATAATTTTTTTTCCCTAAGAGTATGCTTATCTCCTGCTTAGTTAAGCCTGAATATAGTTATTCAAAAACTGCCTTCCCAATTTTGGTAGTGTTTACTTAGTACTTAAAGTTTCTATTAGGTACTTTATTATAGATATTGGATTTTTTATTTTGGTTTTTATTTTGTGACAAACCATGTTAAGCTAGGTTTATGCTTGATGTGAAAATCAATTGCTTTCTTCGTGCATACTCCATATACCCATATAACCATGGAAATAAAATGTATTTTTCTCAGTACAACCTCAGTTTTTGATAGCCTTAGGTGACATGGCACACTGAGAACACTGACCTATTACACATAACATGGCATCTTTTCCACAGCTGACATTTAAAAGGCCATTCATGCTTATTCAGACTCTGTAACTTCCAAAATTCACACCTTTAAATTTTCTACTTATATTTAACCTGCTTGTTTTGAAGTAGAACTATTTTACAAGTGATAAGATTTTTATAGCACTCAACAACAGTCATAATCTATCAAAAATATAAAATTCAATATTTATCAGGTAAAACCATGACTTTTAACACTTTATTTTTAACTAAGAATATGTAATATCTTGAAAAACCATCTTCACAGCCACTTATTTTCAACTGCAAGAAAGGGAATTAGATCAAAATATCTGTCAGTGAATTAATGGATACAAAATGTGGTATGCATACAATAAGATATTTCAGTCCTGAAGAATAATGAAATTCTGATATACCTCCAACAAGACAAAACTGGATGAAATTATGCAAAGTAAAATAAGCCCAGTAAAGGGCAAATATTGCATGATTTAATGTATGAGGCATCTACAATTACTAAATTCATGGAGAGAAAATTAAGCGTCAGTTATCTAGAACAAATAAGAATTTATCATCTCACAGATGCAGTTTCTGTTTGAGATGACAAAAAGGTTTTAGAGAGAGATGCATAATAGTTATATAACAATATGCATGTATGTAATGCTAATGAACTTCACACGTAAAAGGACTAAAGTGATAAATTTTGTTATATATATATATTTACAATAAAATTATATATTATATATAGCTATATATCTTAATTGTATGTCACTTGTATTTAATGTCATTGTCCCATGTCTATCAGCTAATAAATGTGTATGTGTTGCCTTTAACATCTATATAGAACCATTTTTAATTATAATTTATCCTTTTGATTTTTGTTTATACCAATCTAATAGAAATAGCCTCTGGATGCCATTTACTTAGCATCCAAGAAATAATATAATCCTGCGAGCCTTTCTAAAGTGTTTCATTGTAAGTAAAGAAGTTTAAACAATATAAGGGGTTAATTTCTGTGAACTAAATTGACTAATATCTTAGTATTAAAATCTCTGTATTTAGGGTTCTGTATTCACCTCCAACCCCTCTGAGAAGTAGCTTTGCGCTTGCTGCGAAAAAAGTGTTGAATTTAATGTAACAGAACTACTTGACCACACTGCTAGAAACTTGTGCTTTTTCATTTAAAAAAGCGATTACAAACTACATGGCAGGAGAATGCCCCCTTGTTCTAGAATAAGAAGCCATCACTCTACAGCCTCACTCTCTTTTCCTAAGTTGGTAGCTGTTGCCTATGTGCATTGACTTCAGGCCCTCAAATCTGCCTGTTTTATCTGACTAAAATGTAGAACAGATACGTACTGTATATTCTTTTTCGGAAGTTATTTCCCCTCCTAGGGATGGAATCTAAGTTTCCCTTTGGAAATATGATTCTTCTTGTCCACATTACTTCTCTTCCATGCATTTGTTTTTTGTGTGAAAACTCCAAGCCAAGACCTACTGTGTGGCAGTCAATAAACATGCTTCATTTCCTGTGGTCTGTGCTTATTCCAGTGGACCAAAGCTACTTGGTAAATTCATTTCATTAACTTGAGAACTGTGTTGAATAGTTGCTAGGCTAGTTGACATTAAGTCAGATTCACTAGTGCCATATCAATACTATTCCCATTCAAAGTCTTCCTGAATACAAGACTAGCAAGTACAAAAGCACCCCCAGAACCTGTGGATGACTATTTCAGCACCTGGAGGCAATTTTGTCTTACCTTTTAATATATGCTTTTGGATGTTTTGGTTATTGAAATAATACATCTCAGTCTCCTCTTGTTTAAATAAACTTGAGCTGAGTTTATATCTCTCATCACAAAAAGAGTTCAATTCTACATTAAAACAGTGTTTCTCAAAGGCAGCATTCATGATGACAACATAAGAAAGATCTCATCTGGGTCTTTGTGACATCCATGTCTTTGTATGTACCCCAACTCTCAAATTATTGAATTAGCATCTCTAGGAGATGAGGACTGGGAATACCCTCATGTTATTCAGATGTCTGGAATCTGTTTACACCTCCTAACTTTCTTCAATCACCCAAACCCCACAGTCTATTTCAATGCCTCCTTCAAATGAATTCTTTATTTCCCTCATCTCAGTCCTTCCACCATTTTGAAATTCAACCTGATGTTGACCTTGGCAATATCTATATTAACTACTATGGTTATACTTATAATCAGATTTTAAGTCTTACTCTAGCTTGGCCTTCAGATTTTCTACAAGAATTATCTTTAAAGAAAAAAGGTGTGGGCCGCCCTGCCACCGGGAACTTAGTGGAATCCTGCATCAGGGGTAAGCTGCCCAGAATCTCCACCATGGACCCGCACTGCCACTAGGACCTTAGCAGAAGCCCGCATCAGGGAAAGCTGTCTGGAACCTCCACCGTGGGCCCGCCCTGCCACCGGGAACTTAGTAGAAACCTGCACCAGGGGTAAGCTGTCCAGAACCTGCACCATGGGCCCGCCCTGCCACCAGGAACTTAGCAGAAGCCTGCATCAGGGGTAGGCTGCCTGGAACCTCCACCAAGGGCCCGCCCTGTCACCTGGAACTCAGCACAAGCCCGCCTCAGGGGTAGGATACCCGGAACCTCCCCTGTGGGCCTGCCCTGCCACCAGGAACGTCGAGGAGGCCCACCCAAGACTAAAAACTGCCCTGGACTGCTACAGATGGGCCCTGCCTCCCACCTGGATCATCAGAAGATCTCAGCAGGCTGTTAGTGTGAGAAAATTTGTAACTTTGCTCCCAGGTGGTGAACTTTGGACTACACCGGATTGACTGTATCAATGTGGTGAGTATACCCCTAAAATAGAGGTGTACTGGGGATAAATAGGGCCAGTAGTAAAACCCCCTCCAACTAACTGTAAGACTTCGGTGTGTCTGAAGAGTGTGTGTGATTACCTCCTACACATAGAAAACACCAGGCAGAATGAAAATGACAAAACAAAAAAGCAAAATGCAGTCTCAAACGTATAGTTCACCAGAAGCAAGTATAGGAGACATTGAAATAGAGGACCCCAAAAGTAACACACCAGGAATCTCTGAAAAGATAGCCAGTGAAATAAAAAAACAACTGCATCAGGCTATAGAGGAAATCAAATTAGAAGTAGTCTCCCGTGTAAAGATAGAAATAACAACTTTAGTAAAGGAGTTGTTGAATGCAGCTAAAGAAGAACTAGAGAAAAAAGTACATGAGCATGGGAAACTGATTGAAACTTTGAATGAACAATATAGAAAACAAGCAGAATTCATGAAACAAACTCAAAGAGATATCCAAGAAACAAAAAATTCTACTGAAAGCATGCAAAACTGCCTAAAGGAAGCTGAGGATAGGATTTTGGACCTTGAGGACAGGATCACAGCTAGTGATCAGGAAAGGACAGAACTTTTAAAAATAACAAAGCAGCATGAAATGACAATCCAGAAGCTTCATGATGATGCCAAGAGCAACAATATAAGAATAATGGGCATCAGCGAAGATACAGGAGTCCAGGCAAATGACATACATAAAATATTTACAGAAATAATAGCAGAAAATTTCCCAAACATGAGGAAAGAATCTGATATGCAAATGAGGCACATAGAATACCAGTCACAATCAACATAAATCCACACCCAGACACATAATAATTAAGATCTCAGACATACAGCATAAAAACAGAATATAAAAGCTGTCAGAGAAAAGACAAAACTCACCTATGAAGGAAAGCCCATTAGAATCATGACAGACTTTTCAGCACAAACCCTCAAGTCAAGAAGAGCTTGGAGTGAGGTATTTCAAGCCATGAAGGAAAACAATCATCAACCCAGATTGATGTACCCAGCAAAACTTTCATTCAAATTTAATGGAGAAACAAGATATTTCCATGACAAAGAACAACTGAAGAAATTCATGTCCACCAAACCAACCCTAGAAAGAGTACTGAAAGACATACTAGACAGACATAAAAATGACCACAATCCCCAAAACAACAACAGAAAGAAACCACCAGGTAGGATAAGCAATTAAATAACAGGAAAAGCAGAAAGACACAACTGGAACATAACATGGCAAAGTCGAGCCAGTACATATCAGTACTATCCATAAATATAAATGGCCTCAATTCACCTATAAAAAGAAATAGATTGACAGAATGGATCAAGAAACAGGGCCCCACAGTATGCTGTATACAAGAAACACATCTGACCCAAAAGGAAACTCATAGATTAAAAGTCAAAGGATGGAAAACAGTATGCCACGCAACATGAACCCAGAAAAAGCATGGGTAGCTATTCTATTTGCAGACAATGTGAACTTCAAACCTAAAATGATTAAAAGGGAGAAAGAAGGTCACTACATATTCATTAGTGGAAAAATTCAAGAGGAAGAACTAACAAATATAAATATATCTGCGCCAATACAGGAGCACCCAACTATATAAGACAGATACTAATGGACATGAAAAACCCAATACACAAGAACACAATTATAATAGGAGATCTTAACAGCCCATTGTCACAAAGAGATAGGTCAACTAGACAAAAAGTCAGCAAAGAAATAACATAACTGAATCATACCTGTGAGCAATTGGACTTAGTAGATGTTTACAGAGTGTTCCACCCAACCACATCAGAACACACATTCTTCTCAGCTGTGCATGGGACATTCTCCAAAATAGACCATATATTATCCCATAAAGCATTCTTAAGTAAGTGCAAAGTTATTGAAATCATACCATGCATAGTATCTGACCATAGTGCACTGAAATTGGAAATAAATGGCAAAAGAAATTGTAAAACCTACATAAATACATGGAAACTAAATAACAGCCTTTTGAACAACCAGTGAGCTACAGATGGAATTAAAGAAGAAATAAAACAATACCTACAATTCAATGAAAATATAGAAGCAACATACTGTAATCTGTGGGATGCAATGAAAGCAGTCTTAAGAGGGAAATATATAACAATAAATTGTCATATCAAGAAAACAGAATGAGCACAAATAAACAACTTAATGCTCCATCTCAAGCTTCTAGAAAAAGAAGAGCAAGCTAAACCCAAAGCTCATAGAATAGAGGAAATTGTAAAGATTAGAGCAGAAATCAATGCAATTGAAACTAAAAAATGTTACAAAGAATTAATGAATCAAAAAGCTGGTTTTTGAGAGAATAAACAAAATCGACAAAACACTAGCTAACCTTATCAAGAGAAAGAAAGAAAAAACCCAAATTCATACAATAAGAACTAAAAAGGGAGAAATTACTACAGATCCCATGGAAATTCAAAAGATCATGAATACCTACTTTGAAAATCCCTACTCACATAGAGTGGAAAACACAGAGGAAATGGACAGATTTCTAGAAACATATGAACTACCAAAGCTCAACCAAGAAGATATAGCAATTTTGAACAACCTAATATCAGCTATTGAAATTGAAAATGTAATTAAAAACTTACCAACAAAGAAAAGTCCAGGTCCTGATGGATTCACAGCTGAATTCTACAAGAAATTTAGAGAAGATTTGATGCCAGTGCTCCTTAAACTCTTCAATGAAATTGAGAAAAAAACAATCCCCCCTTAATCATTCCTGGAGGCAAGTATTACTCTGATAACAAAACCAGAGAATGATGCAACCAAAAAAGAGAACTATAGGACAATCTCACTAAGGAACATTGATGCAAAGATTGTCAACAAAATACCGGCATATAGAATGCAGAAAATCATCAAGAAGATTATACATCATGACCAAGTGGGGTTCATTCCAGGAATGCAAGGATGGTTTAACATACACAAATCAATAAATGTAGTGCACCACATCAACAGAGCCAAAAACAAAAACCACATGGTCATCTCAATAGATGCAGAAAAAGCTTTCAACAAAGTCCAACACATGTGCATGATAAAAACCCTTCAGAAACTCAGAATACACGGCATCTACCTCAACCTTATAAAGGCCATCTTTGAAAAACCAACAGCCAACATTACACTAAATGTACAAAAACTGAAAGCTTTCACTTTAAAATCAGGAACAGGACAAGGATGTCCACTCTCACCACTCCTTTTCAACATAGTTCTGGAAACACTAGCCAGGGCAATTAGACAAGAAAGAGAAATAAAAGAAGTAAAGATAGGAAAGGAAGAAGTTAAACTATCACTATTTGCAGATGACATGATACATAGAAGACCCAAAAAACTCCATTAAAAGACTGCTGGAGGTAATAAACAAGTTCAGTAGTGTAGCTGGATACAATGTCAATGCTCAAAAATCAATAGCATTCCTGTACACAAACAAAAAACTCACTGAGAGAGAAATTATGGAAATATCACCCTTTACAATAACATCTAAAAAAATGAAATACTTAGGAATCAACCTAACTAAAAATGTAAAAGACCTATGTGCTGAAAATTATACTAAGCTGAAAAAGGAGATTGAAGAGGATATTAGAAAATGGAAGGACATTCCTTGTTCTTAGTTAGGAAGAACCAACATTGTGAAAATGGCTATACTTCCAAAACTGTTAGACAGATTTAATGCAATCCCGATTAAAATACCATTGACATACCTCACAGATCTAGAGAAAACACTACTAAAATTTATTTGGAAACAGAAGAAACCTAGAATAGCAAAGGCAATTCTAGGCAACAAAAGCAAGGCAAGAGACATCTCAATTCCTGACTTGAAACAGTACTTTAAAGCCACAGTGATAAAATCAGCTTGGTACTGGCAAAGAAATAGACCTGAGGATCAATGAAACAGATTAGAAGATGCAAGCACAACTACAAGGACACTCAGCCACCTGATATTTGACAAAGGGGCTAAATATGTCCACTGGAAGGATAGTCTCTTTAATAAATGGTGTTGGAAAAATTGGCTCTCTACATGCTGAAGAGTGAAACTAGTTCTATGCATATCACCATGCACAAAACTAAAGTCTAAATGGATCAAAGACCTCAATATTAAAACAGAAACACTAAATCTACTGGAAGACAAGGTAGGTAGAATCTTGGAGACATAGGGGTAGGCAGAGTATTCATGAACCAAACACAAACTGCACGGGAAACACTTCAAAGAATCAACAAATGGGATCTCATATTATTGAAAAGTTTCTGCACTTCAAAGGAAGTCACCAACAGAGTGAAAAGAAAACCAACAGAGTGGGAAAAAATTTTAACCAGCAACCTCTCAGACAAAAGACTTGTGTCCAGAACATATAAAGATTTGAAAAACATCAAGCCCCCCAAATTCAACGACCCTCTCCAAAAATGGGCATCTGAGATGAACACACAGTTCTCAGAGAAAGATATACAAATGGCAAATAAATACATGAGGAAATGTTCACCATCACTGGTCATTTGAGAAATGCAAATTAAAACAGCATTGAGATTCCACCTTACTCTGGAAAGAATAGCTGCCAACAAGAAATCAACTGATAACAAATGTTGGCGAGGCTGTGGGGAAAAAGGAACACTGCTCCACTGTTGGTGGGAATGTAGACTGATTCAACCATTATGGAAATCCATATGGAGAATTCTCAGAAGACTAGGATTGGAAGTTCCATTCAATCCAGCTATCCCCCTCCTGAGTATTTTCCCCAAAGAACTGAAAAGTTCATATCACAGTGATATATGTGCACCCATGTTCATAGCTGCACAATTTGTGATAGCTAAATCCTGGAAACAACCAAGATGCCCATGAACTGCAGAGTGGATGAAAAAGATGTGGCATTTTCATATAATGGAATATTACTCAGCTATATAAAAGGATAATCTTGAGGCCTTCATAGGCAAATGGAGACAACTTGAGACTATCCTCATTAGTGAAATAAATAAGAATCATATTTATAAATATCATATTGTGTCTCTGGTGTAAAAAGTAAATAAGAAGTACAAGAGTAATAAAACCAAAATGTGTAATTGCTATTGTAAAAAAGGGAGGAAAAGAAAGTGCTCTAAGGGATATAACTGCATGTAAGTTTGAGTGTGTAAAATAGATGACCATATTGCTGAATCTTTGTTGGATCTTTGAGCAAAACTGTTTGTAGTCTGACTGTTTGAATATTTACTATGTACCCTTTAACTTTGTAACTTGAACAACTGCATCTAGGATGACAGTACATAATCTATAAATTGCTGATTTCTTAGTGGGGCTTTTTCTCATTCTCCTTTTTCTTTATTTCTTTTAGAATTCTGTATTGTTGCTACCATTTTTCTGTTTTGCTTTTTTCTTCTCTTTAAATAAAATTTTAAAAATGTATAATCGCTATTGTAAAAAAAAGAGGAAATAGGAAGCACTAGGAGGGATATAGCTGCATGTATGTTTAGGTGTGTGGGATTGATGACCATATTTCTAGGTTCTTGTTGGATTGTTGAACAGATCTGTTTGCACCCTCACTGCTTGAGTGTCCACTTTGTGTGCTTTAATTCTGTAACTTGAATAACTATTTCTAAAAGAACAATATGTAATGTATCGACTAGTGATTTCTTACTATTTATCTTCTTTTCTTAAAATTCTGTAATATTTCTACCTGTTTCCTGTTTTTTTTCTCTTTAAATAAAAAAAAGAAAAAAGACATTTAATAATATCAAAACTGTAGAAACAGAGATTTAAGAAGGGCTTTAGCAATAATATGAGTTGGCTATGGACTTTACAATGCATCTATCGCATTACTGTTTCAGATATTCAGATTTCTTTTTGTCTTGAGACACAAAAATTTAGCCATTGTTGAAAGAATTCTCAAGTGGGAGCAGAAAAAAAGGCAAGAAGTAAAAAACAGGGATAAATGCAGTTCAAATTGATCATAGACAGTTTTAATTGGCAGGAAAAGAAAACAAAAAATGTTAGAATTTAGGGGCTCTAGTGAAAGAGTGAAGACAATTAAAATAGAATCGGGTAGGCAGTCCAGACAGTCTGGGTCGAAACTTGCGATGAACTATAATTCAACAGTCGTTGGTACCCAATGGCTTTTCCCTGGCTGTGTTTTTGAGTTATAGATGTTTCCTCCCGGTTGTGCCCTGGTGGTCTGTTTGTTGGAGGTCTTTTTGTTTCCATTAAGTATACTTCTTGACTTGCTTTCCACTTCCCCGGTTGGTTCATTCGCCTTAATTATGATTACCTGATAAAGAGTGGAGGTGACACTTCCAAACCACTAGTCCAAACAGTCTCATTAGCCAGGAAACCCCACCATTTGTCTGATTTAAATAAGAAGGTGCATTTTACACAGGGTAAACCCAGAGCAGCTGGTCATAGAAATTCTTTTCATCTGATCTATTTACTTGTCTGTGACGTTCAGTATGATCTTTTAAGCAAAAGGTGGGTTGTAATAAGAGTTAAATGATCCTCTGGTTTTTCAAATGGAAATCAGATTTAGAAGGTGTTAGGTTTTCACAGAACTGCTAAATTCCAAGGCTTAAACATTTCCATTGTTCATCATAAAATAGATGAAAAAATGTGCTGCTTTTTGAAAAATATTAAATAGCTACAGAGGATGTTTTGTCATTTTAAAATGTCGTAGGAAATACAGCATGGAAAACAGCTCATGAATTTAATTCTATGGCATCATTTTCAAATGGCAGGTTAATAACTGAATGATATTTTGGAGGAAGATGGAATGTAGAGTAGTTATGAATGCATGTAGTTGAATGAGCACTCACTTTTGATATTGAGATAAAATACTGAGACTGGCAGAGCCTAAAAGAGAATGCTGAAAACTGCTGATGCCTACAGATAGCCCAGTTTGGACTCAAGTTCTCCAGTTTCGTCACACGGATACCAGTCTATTGAGAAATGCAGCAACTTCATCTGCTCTTCCACCCTAGACTGGACCTTGGGAATGAGTGACAGGCTGTGCTCCTCATATGTAGCTGCTGAGGGACACAGTCGCAGTGAAATCACCTGAAAGCTAGAAGAGCTAAAAATGAAGCTTCTCTCCTCTCATTTCATAGGCATCACTTCCAAATTGGAAAAATAACAGCACCCTTTAATGCTCCAAACACATACTGCTTATTTTCAAGATAGTTAAGTACTGATCAAATCTCTTCACACAATGAACATGTTGTAATACTTTCTGACTCACTACTTGGATTATAAAATTGCAACATTAGTCTTTAGTTTTAATTACAAACTGGACAGAGTGGGCATACAGTCTTACTAAAAAAATTACATGATCTCCACCTAGAATCACAAAGGAAGAATATCAAGCTACTAGAACCTTACAAGCACAGCAATTATAGATTTGCAACAGAAGGAAGGAAACTAAAAAGACAGAAGTCCCCTAAACTCAAAAAAAATTAGGGAAAAATCGGAACTGTGACTTGATTGGCAGAAATTAAACCATGGAACACAAAAGGTAATAACACTGCCTTTTAAAATTAGAATTCATACACTATTATCTCAACAATGGAAATTCCTCAAATTAAACTTTTGATGTAAAGTTAGGAACTGAAATCCATCTAGTTTTAACATAGAAAAGTTACCACAAAGCTGTTCTTCTGGTAATCAAGCCTAAAGGTGATCAAAGTTAACAAAATAGATTGTAAGACAGCACATCAAGTGTTTTCTCATATAATACACTGAGAAAAACGAATATCTCCATGGTCCAACTGTTAAAAATATAAAATTGAATCCAATGACGAAGAAATATTAGACAAAATAAGTGCACTTTATATAGTAACTGTCTAGTCCTCTTCAACAGGATGAAGTCATAAACAATAAGGAAGTCAAGGGTTAGCACTGACTAAAGAGACAGAACAAATAAATACAAATGAAATATTCAGTTTGCAGGCACCATTAATAGGAAATTTCTTCCCCTGGGACATGTTTTCCCTGAATGCTGCATATGGAAAAACCATGCTATTTCAATAACAAACCTCAGTCGTCCCCCAAATAAGCTTTTTCTCCCTCTCCTGGCAGTGGACATGCCATACATTCTGTGTCTCGTTGTACTGTATCCTGCGTTAGTGGACATTTGCCACCCACAAACATTATCACTGAACTGTCATTTCCTATGCGATGCACTTTTCCTTTAAATGCTGATGACTACAACACCTACCCAGTTATATCATCTCAGTGAAAACCTACATAATTTCACAAGTAAATTCAGGATTAATATGGACTATTCAGAAAAAATTACCTAAGATAAGGAAAGTGATAACAATTTGATTATGAATATTCATGTGCAGATTGATCACAGAAAAGCAATTTTCACATTGAACTCTTCAAGTTCATATTTATTCAGTAGCATCAGTAATACACAATATACTTCCACAAGTTATTCTTCTTTCATGGTCTAAAACAAAGTTGGTTTAAAAACAAAAACTCTAAGCACTCTGGTGGTCCCCTACAATGATATCTTTCCTGGAAATTTCAGGCGTGCTCACCCTTACTCTCACAGGGAAATTTCTGAGACACTATTTAGGCCCTTTCTGTCCTTCAGATTCTGGTATCATCAACACCATAACAGTGTTGCTGTGGAAAAGCTTTGTTCCATGAGTTGCCCAAAGCACACCTTTTCTATTTGTGTCCCTGTTGTCTCTCTTGGAAACCAATGCCTGTAAAAATGAGAGCTTAATTGGATCATCCCAGTCCTGCTCTGAGCAATCGCATTTATCCCTTGTCATTCTGCTTCCCTGGCCTTGACTTTCAGCCTCTCCTTCTATTGCCATCTGATATGGCAAATTGTGCTGGGTAATTTCCTGCAGCCAACACAGGAGATTTAGAAACACCAGAGAGTTCTGGAAATCTATCCTGTGTACCTTGAGAGGCTTCCTGTCCTGCTCATGAGCCCAAAGGAGCAAAGAAACAAATCTACTTAGAGTAGTGGTGTTTCTACAAATAGGAGAATCATGAGACATATAGCAGGGAAAAGGTCTGTTTTTCTTTGTAAGGATTACTATCTTGACACCATATAATTACCATTACTTAGCAAATTTCCTAAATGTTACTTAATCTACCCTACATTAATATGATATGATTAGTTTCAGAGTCTTGCTTTACAGAATTCTTTCCTGAAAAAAATATTTTAGCAAATAAGTGACACTCTTTGGTAGTTAAAAAAAAAAGTCTTTTTTAAACTAGGTTATGGATAGGAATTAGTCGACTTAGGTGAGCACAACACACAATTAGAAATCTTTATGTACAAAACTTCTAGAATCTTGTACACATATCAAATGACAGAGACAGCAGCTTTCTGCAGAAATTGATTGTATATCTAAGGGAATCTCTCTCTCTCTCTCTCTCTCTCTCTCTCTCTCTCATTTATACACATACATGCACAAAACCCTTAATAGTCTAGTTTTTTTTAGTATCATATAGACATGGTTTCACTTAAACATGACATCAGGTTTTACTTGTTTAGTAAAACTTTTGTATGTGTAGCAAAGAAACTTTACAGTCCACTGGGATTTAGTCATAAAATCCAATCTCACACTTTTGAGACTTCATATTTTGGGAAATCAGTCTTCCTGGTTAAAAAAAAAAGGAGTTATCACCAACACATTATAAAAATCTTTGTTAGGGCTTAAGTGAGATAATATGTAGAAAAGTCCCTTAAGAACTAAAATAGCATGACAACATTGTTAACTGCTATTGTCATTTCTGATTCTTGACTGTTTTTGGAATCTTTGTGTCATTAAATTTCAGGAATAAAAATTAATTTTAGGGCTTCAGTGTGGCTCCACGGTAGAGCACATGCTTAACATTCACAGAGCAATGAGTTCTATCTCCAGTACCAAAGGGAAAAGAAATCATTCAATACATGTAAGACAATTAATAGATTCACGAGAGTCTGAGCAACTCATAATCAAACACAATTAATGCTTCTACAGCAAAAACACACATATTCCCACCAAAAGAAGAAATAACAAAGATTTTATGTAGCTTCATGATGACTTAGAATAGGCTTTACTATCAACGCAAATACAAAAATGTTCCATTTCTATGGCTTTCCAGATTTCAGAATTGGAAGGGAGAAACTGTGAACCCGTATTTCTATTACTTTATATGAAATTCCATTCATTTAATTGTTTGCAGCTTTCATTGTTTAAGAACATTTCCTAACTGTCTTGATGTCTTCGTGAGACCTGCTGCTCATGATATATAAACAAGGGGACAGTAAAACTCTTAAAAACAGAGACGATTGCCTCAAAATTTGAAAATAAATATGCACCAAAATACATTCTGGGTGGTGCAAAGGACACCTCAAAAATGTGGAAATCACATGCATACCTGGTAAGGGTCCAGAATAAAAATATATAAACAATGAATGGCCAAAGAATCAGAAGCCCCTGGAAAATCTGTATGTTTAATCTCCTAGACAAAGTGTGATTTGATTACTAGAAAATTATAGTGTAAGTCAATAAAATATAAAAAGAAGAGAAACAATGAGAAATTCTGTAGTTTATAATGTTGACACGCCTTCTGCCCTTCTCAGTTTCTTCCAGTTCAGGGATGTGCGATCCGTTCAGCCAGGATGGAAGTCCCCCAGCTGACAAGCGTGCCTCTCACGCTTTCCCAGGTCCACATCCAGGCATCGCTCCCTCCTCTGCTCAGGCTTTGGGTCTCTATCATCTATCAAACATGTAAAGCATTTCCAAATCGCCTTTAAAGGGAGCCGTTTGACATCCTAAATTAGAGGGAGCTCCAGAGACATTTGTTTTCAGCAGCAACACAAGCTCAACTAGACAAAAAAAGTGCCGAGCCCAACAGATCTTAAACCATATTTCTTTTTGTCTGCATGTTAAACAGCGATAATGTAAATGAATGTGAATCGCTTGGCGAGCTGCGTGAAAATAAGCTGCAGATGACAAAGTTGGCAAGTGAATGCTGAAATTGGTGGGCTGTGATGCTAACACGCTGGGTGGGGACCGAAGCCCGCGTTAGAGAGTCTCATTTCTCACTCATTTCATTCCCGGTTATAAAGTCCAGTGAAATGGATCTTGGTAATTGCAAAGTTGATTGCTACATCGGTTGAGGCAAAATGAATTCCACTTTACTTTTTCTGTTTCTTTCTTTGTCTTCTCCCTCTCCTGCTCTGCTGTTACATCAGTGGGATTTTCAGAGACTTTTTCCAAACTACCAGGAAGATCAAACTCTTCCATAGTTTTGACATTTCTGTGGTCTCTGGGCTCCAGAGAAATTTTCTGTTTTAAAAATGAGACTCAATTCCATCAAAAGATGATAAACTAGTGCTGAAACCTTGGTCCTCTGGTTATATGACTTTCCCTACTGCCAAGAATAAAAAAAAAGTAAAGACATTAAAAAAAAAATCAGGACTTGTCTCCATAAAGGCTCTACAAGGAAATGGGAGCAGGCAGGGAGCTTATTGGATATTACTGGTGACAGGAAATAGACTACCAAAACCTATCACATGAAAGGTTCTCATTAAACAACATTCAAAGATCTTTTTAAATTAAATTTATTACAATTTGATAACCACTTCAAGCAAATTTTACGGGATTGATTCAGTAGTCAGTTTTTCAAATTACACCGAGAGAAACACCATGTCAGATATTGACATCTGTTTCCTGTCATGCTCAGAAAGCACGTTAGGAATTGACTGGATCAAGGAAACCAAGAGCCCACTCACTGCTTTCAGAAGAGCAGCCAGGTTTCAAAGGGACAGGAGCAGACCTCTTAGGATCTGTTAAAGGCAAAGTTCGGGAATGAGCGCAGTGAAGAACTGTGCAAGCTTCGTCTAGGAATGCTGGTGGTAAATGCCTTGGTACGTGTGGAGGAAATAGCAGAATCAATCTTCTGGCTTGGGCGTCAGAGTCCTTACACCCAAGTTCCACTTTACACCAAGGCCTTGATCCTATCCACTAACTCTGTTCAAGAAAGGTAAAGTAAAATTTCAGGGTAAGTTCTTACTGTCATACCTGGTGTGGGTGAGATAAGGAATCTGACCCTTTGGGCTAAATTGATAAAGTTTAAGACACTTGATAGGCGACGTGTGGTTTTATAATTAAAATGTTCTTTTTATCAGTTTGGTTTTCCTGAATTCAGTGACCACAGTCTCTACCACTTTGCTTTGTCTCTCCTCAGACTTAACAATAAGTCGCAAAGGATACTTGATTCACACTAAATCAAATTCTTTCCTCCTCAAATTTTGAGCTTCCACAAGTCCATTATGTGATGTTGTGTTGTGTGTGTTACCTTGACTGGACCACTAGATGTGCAGATATTTGGTCAAATAGCATTCTGAGAATCTGTTTCCTATGAAATTAATATTTGAATTGATAGATTGGTAAATCAAATTTCCTTCCCTGTGGTGAGTGGATCTCACCCAATCAGTTGACTGCCTTCATAAAACAAAGGCTGAATAAAAGAGAAAACTGCTAGTACATGACCACTTGAGCTGAGCCATTGATATTTCCTGACTTTTGGACCTAAACTGAAATATTACACCTTCTCCAGTCTGTGGAGCTTTGTACTGGAACTCACACCACCGTCTCTCCTAGGTCTCCAGCTGCCTGACTACAGGTGCTGGGACATTTGAGTCTTCATAACTACACAAGCCAACTTCTTATAACAACTAGCTAAAATGTATGTTGTATATGAATACACATTATAAACAGATCAACAGTTTATATGCATCCATATATGTTTAAATCATATGGATATATATATATATATATATATATGTATCTCAAATTTATCTTATATGTATCTATTCTAGTGATTCAGTTTCATCGAAGAACCATAATGCATGTTGTTAAAACAAACCCAAAGTCCTAGGAGTTGGTCATGGTGGCACACCTATAAAGTTAGTACACTAGGAGGCTGAGTCAAGAGGATAGAAAGTTTGAAACAGCTTGGGCAACTTAACAACTTACTGAAGTACTGTATAAAAACAAATGATTAAAAGGGGTTTAAAGATGGAGAATAGCATAAAGTTCTTCTGGTCAATCCCTGGTACTACATCCCCCCCCACACACACACACTCCTTGGAATTTAAATACTAAAATACGTGTATGTTGTGGGACCAACCATGTAAATGTGAGTTTCTTGTAACATCGGTTGAGCACACTTAAAGATTTTCCTAAAGTATTTTGGTACTTTACCAAAATGAACATGATCACTTTTGAGGACCCAGTATGAGCCAGGAATTATAGTGAGATTTTCTAAATTTTTTAAAAATACCAATAAACTTGAAAATGATAAGAAAATGAGTTCAGGAGAGCCAGACAGATCTGCCTCTGCCTGCCACATGCTGCCACCAGAAGGCCCCTTCCTATGGTCACACAGCGTGGGCAGAGAGAGCGTGACAGATCTGCCTCTGCCTGCAAGGTGCCAGGGAAGCCAGCGCAGGCAGAGAGAACCAGCAGATCTGCCTCTGCCTGCAGGGAGCTACCACTGGAAGGCTCTTTCCTGCAGGCAGCCAGCAGAAGCAGGGACACACAACCAGGTAAGCCCTGTGCACCTGTAGGTCACCCCTGGAGGCACTTGGTTCCTCTGGGCAGCCATCACACAATAGCAGAATCAGACAAATATACCTTTATATGTCTGCCACCATCACAGGAGTGCCAGTGTAGACACACAGGATGAGAGAAGCAGCCCCACCTCCACGCACCCCTGAGGGTCAGGGAAGCCCCAGTGCAGCTGCACAGGTCTGGAGAAGCCTGCTCCACACCCTGCTACCTTCCTGAAAATCCGGGGTTAGAGGAACCCGGTGTCTGTCCCATCCCCTTACACAGTGGAGGGACAGCCAATGTGGAAAGTGCTGGGGTCAAACAACCAGCTTGTTGGGAGGAACTCAAAAGAATGTTAAGACAAAGGAGCAAAAGGCAAACTCAGACCTCCAGCCCAGACAGAACAAGTCTGGGAGTTACAGTCATGGAAGAAAAGAAAATGGAAGTCACACACCTGAAATCTCTGAGAAGATAGCAACTGAAGTAAGAAAATGACTTCATGAGATTGTAAAAGCATTTAAATCAGAAATAATGTCTCAGGTAAAAGAAGAAATCACAACCATAGAAAGAATTGCTCAACAGGTCTAAAGAAGACATAGAGGAGCATAGGAAAAGTGTGGAAATTTTGAATGAATATAGAAAAGAATTACAATGCATGAAACAGATTCAAAGAGAGATGCAGGACATTAAAAATTCAATGGAAAGCTGGGAAAACTTCTTGAAAGAAACTGAAGATAGACTTTCAAACCTTGAAGATAAGATTGCAGCTAGTTATTGTGAAAGGAAAGATCTCTTAAAAACAACACAGAATCAGGAAATAACAACCCAATGGCTGCAAGGTGATGCAAAGAAGCATAATTTAAGGGTGATAGGTATAGGTGAAGAAGTAGGGGTCAACACAAGTGAAACTAAAAGGATATTTAAAGAAGTGATAGAACAAAACTTCCCAAACATGGGAAATTGATCTGGAATGCAGATAAGTCAGGCTTATAGGACTCCAACTAGCCATAACCAATGCAAATCTACATCCAGACATATAATAATCAAGATCCCAGAAATTCAGCACAAAAACAGAATATTAAAAGCTGTTAAAGAAAAGAGACCGATCACCAATCAGAATCACAGCAGACTTATCAACACAAACCATCAAGTCAAGAAGAGTTTGGAGTGAAGTGTTTCAAACCCTGAAAGAAAACAACTTCCAACCCAGATTGATCTACCCAGCAAAACTATCTTTCAAAATTAATGGAAAAATAAGATACTTCCATGATAAAGAACAACTGAAGCAATTCATGACTACCCAACCAACCCTACAGAGAGTGATAAAGGATATTCTAGAGAGATAAAGCTAACCATGGTTTCAGAAACAGCAGCATAGGAGGATCACCAAACAAGACAGGCAACTGAATGAAGGGGAAAAGTAGAAGGCCAACAACAGGAGGATAGCAGAGCAGAGACAAACCAATGTATGCTGGTTGTAACCAATAATGTAGATGGCCTCAAGTCAGCAATAAAAAGAATGAATCAAGAAACAAGATCCATCAATACACTGTACACAAGAAACACATTTAACTGGAAAGGAAATTCATAGACTGAAAATCAAAGGAGAGAAAACAATTGTTCCATGTGACAGGAGATCAGAAAAAAATTAAAAAAAAGCAAGAGTAATTTTCCCATCCACCACAGAATGGATAAGAAAGACATGGTATTTTCATGCAGTGGAAAGCTACCCAGCTATAAAGTAGAATAATCTCAAGGCTCCTGTAGGTAAATGGACCCAACTGGAGATCATGTTCATGGGTGAAACAGTTCGAACTCATGAGCATGAATCCTAGCATAAGAAACAGAAGGAGTTAATGGGATCCAAAAGCAAAATAGTTATTGCAAGAGTGATAGAGGAGGAAACACCTGGGAAGGAAAGGTGGTAGCTACTGTTAATTTCTTATTGTCTTGTGTTGAACCCTTGTACTATTATCACAATTTTGTTAGGTTTGGCTTTGTTGTGTCTTGTTTTGTTAGATATTAATCTGTCAGATGATAGGGGCAGCTATTTTGAAAATAATGGGATATATTATGGTAATTATGATTTCCTATTGTATTGCTTTGAAGTCTTATAATGCTTTCATTCACTTGTTTAATTGATTTTATTCTTTTTGTTTGATTTTATTATGTGTGATTGTATGAACAGCTATTTTGAAGAAAACAAGACATTTTGGCAGCCATTACTGGTTTACTATCATGTTGATTTGAAGTCCCACCATGCTTTTGTTCTTCTGTTTTTATTGGTTCTACCCTGTTGTGTTTTATTTTATTTTATTATGTATGATGGTACGGACAACTTTTTTGAGGAAAATGAGATGCTATAGTAGCCATTGTTAGTTTCCTATTATCTGGTTTTGAAGTCCTGTAATGCTTTCATTCTTTTGAATGGTTTTATACTATTTTGTTGTTTGCTATTATTGTATGTGAAGGTATGGTCAACTATTTTGAAGAAAACAAAAGACATTATGGTAGTCACTGTTGATGTCCTGTTGTCTTGTTGTGAAGTGTTGTGTTGCTTGCATTGTTCTGCTCTGATTTGCTTCGTTTTGTTTTCTTTTGTTTTATTCTCTTTAAAATTAAAACAAAAAATTTAAAAAGTAATACTAGTCTATCCCTGAGATCTAGCTTAACAGTTTAAAGGATAAGTGAATCTCAGAAAGAAGCTAACTCAGTATCACATCCATGAAAGCTCTTTAATAAAAATTACAATGTGAATGAGTGAATCAATTGCTATTAAAGTATCTTGCCTTTCAAAACATAAATTTTCCAATAAAAATTACTTTTAAATTGTGGGAAAAAGAGAAAGAAAATAAGTTAGAGCTATAAGCAACTTGACTAGAGACCTTATTCACTCAATGATTAGAACAATGTTCAACTGAGCCCAATTGCTACTGACAATCTCCGGGACTGATCACAAAACAAACCAACAAACAAAAACCTACAAGAGGATGTTACCCTTGATTGAAGGGCCAAGAAGTGAGCAGTAGTTACATAACAGTTGTCACCCAAGTTACTTATCAATTTGTTTACTCCTTCATTTTCTTTTTCTCCTATTCATAGAGCAAGATGGTAGTTATCTCCCAGCTCTTCTATTTCTCCAGAAATTTACTGATATACAGATTCAGGGAGTTCATGACAAAAGAGGGTACAAGACACTCCTCAATGGGTCATAACATGTTATTATTCAAATACAATGTGAAAGACATGGAGATTCTCAGTCCATACTTTAAAAAATATTGTCACACATCTAGCTTTCATATGGTACAATGATTTTCTCCACCTATGGTTTTATTCTGGAAGAAAAATAAGGAAGAAGTAGGAAGAAATTAGTCAAGCAATTTTACAGTGTAATTCTATTTTCTATTTTTGTAGTTTGTTAGCCTAATTTGTAATATAAGATTGTTTCTAATATTTTCTGGGATAAATGTTGTCTGGATAGTTTTATTTTCACAAAGAAAATCAATAAACTTTCAGTACATTACTGTCTCAAATTACTCTTTTATAATCAGCTGATATCTGACTCGTCTCCAACCTTTAATAGTTTATATTCATAAAATGCCTTGAATTGTTAAACTGAGGATTTAATCCATGTGATATATGACACTGTATCTCACCTGAGACATATCTAGAGAGGTTTCTATGTATTGGTATAATTTTCCAGCAAGAGTTTCCATCATTTTTTTTAATTCCCAAACAATTAAAATACATGGAAAAAAATAGATTCTTCCATTGATATGATAGCAAATATAAATAAAATTGCAGAGCACTGTTAATGTAGCTTCACTGTGTGTGTGTGGGCTAAAATCACCTATTGTAAAATGAGTTGTAAAAGTGAAAGAAAGCTAATGAAGTGAGTACTTCCTTCACATTTTTTTTTGCAAAGGAAGCCTCTCTTCTTTTGACCACCTTATCCTGAACTATGGCCATAATTTGATAGTTATTTTCAGAATAATGGTCTGGAGGGATGCAGAATAGTCATCCATTGATTTCCTGTATTTTATAGTGTTTTAACTGGTGTGTTGAATCTGCAACTCAGGTTTCCTGAGTCTTACACCTAAACGCTATCATTTTACATTTTATTTTGATTCTTAATGTTTTACATATGCACTGATTCATTTTCCTCCTAAACTGATTTAGGAGCATAACTGCATATACCTGAACATGATATGGTTGATAACAACCTGGAGCAGGGGAGAACCACATACCTACAATACCAGCTTTCTGGGAGTCTGAGCCCAGAGGATCACAACTTCAAACCCTGCCTGGAAACTTAGTGACTTAGTGAGAACCTGTCTCCTAAAAATCTGTCAAAATGTCTGGCGAGGTAGCTCCAGCCAGATGAATGTCATAGGTTCTATGCATAGTACTGTAAAACGAGATAATCGGTCAGTTAACAAATAGGATGGGCTTTGAATTCCAAAGTCTGAGTCAGAATCTGGTCTTACTAGATCTCCAAACCTCAGTTTCTTTACCTATAAAGCAAAGCTACTATCACACTCCTCTCACTGTGTTTTTGATTTGAGAATACATGTTAAGCACTATATGGTGCTATAGAACAGATCAGTACACAAAAAGACATACGTAAATATTAGCATATATGAATACACTAATGAGTATTAAGATGCTTATACTGTGCTATAGAGAGACTCTTATATGGTATCGTGGTCAAGAATAGTGGTTTTGACTGCAAAGGAATAGGTTAAAACTAGGCATCTCTCTTTTCTAGCTCTGGAAATGAGTCAAACCTTATTAACATGAGAGGAGCAACATGTAAAATTAACAAATGAGTTTTGAGTTTTACAGCATTCATCATGCTGGATATTAGCAAATTCTCCATGCCTGCCTCATTCTCATTTAAAGTCTATTTCCCCTTTCAACTCAGTGGTCACAAGCAACAGCTGATTTGCGTGGCAAACCTCCTCTTTCTAAGTCTGTAAGGAAAGGCTAATTTGGCACAGACGCAGTTTCCCAAGTGCAAACAGCAAACTGCCTTATGTTTTGTGAATAATCTTTTTGTAAATAAAGTAAGAAGTACCAAGAATGTTTCACAGTAACAGAATTTAAGAGAGCCAAACTGATGGAGGTACGGGGCGGAATTAGGGAAAAACTTCGCTCCTGAAGCCTTGAAAAGATTTCTAGTAGCATAACCTCCTTGTCTGTGAGCCTTCTCCTGACTCAACTATTTTCATAATCTAAATGATGCTGAAAATTCCTTCACTGTGACCAAGAGATCATGCAATACAGCCTTATATCCAGTTGACTATTTAAATTCTCACATCAGAGTCTGCGCATGTAGATAAGAATTTGTAGAAGAGCCAAGAGAGTACCACATGGATCTCTAGGAAAATGTTAAATCATAACTACATAAAAAAATCTAAGAAGCAAGTAAAACCCCATAAAACAAAACAGCAAAAGTAAGGATCGCTTCCTGTAATAAAAGTACAAACTTATTTTTTCATAGGTTTCCATTCTAAATGTCTGTCAGTAACTAACTGGATCAACCTGATTAATAATACTATGAGACAGATGTTTTAGTAGCCCATTTCCCAGATGAAAAAACTGAGTCAAAGAAGGATCAAATAAATTACCAACATCACTAAGTGGCAGAGGTGTGATCTTTTTGTTAGTGCAAATTGTAGCCCCTTAGATCTGGACTCAATAATCATATTTTGCTCTGTGCCAAACTATATGATAAGATTAGACACAACTCTTATCTCTTCTCACTCAAAGATTTTTTATGCATCTTCCAAAAATGCTAAACTTCACTCTGAAGGTCAGAATCTATCAGGAAATATTTATTTTGATACCAACATTAGTACTCTATTAATTTATTGAAGGTTAAAAAGAGGCAGTGCCCCTACAGAAAATCCCACAGTCTTCTTTGCCTTTTTAGCTCCTTAACCTGCAGAAAATGTGTCCATACTTTCCAGGCTCTCGAAATTAGTGAAAGATCAAAAAAATACGAAAGTCAAAATCAGAACAGATAATGTTTGGTGGGAATTTTGGCTTTTAAAAAGACTTTTTAGTATATTCTTCTAGACCAGGGAATTTGAAATTATTTTTCAATCAGAACCTTATCAAATAAAACTAAAACAATATCACCCCAGAGGAATTCATACTCATCCTGTCTTTCTCTTTACCTCCCTCTGTCCCTCCCTCCCTCTCTCACACTTCCTTCTTTCTGTCTCTGACGTGCTGGGAGGGAACTTGCTACTGCAATGCCAGCTGTTTCTGAGGCCTGGGAGCCTGCTTCACCTCTGAGGACATTAGCTTCAACCTTTCCATCTCTTTGCTTTAATCGTATAACCATGTAATTAAAATCAAACAGTCAAGTTTCAGGGGCAGAGAAAAAGTCAGGTTAGGCCAGTGCCATTTAGTCCAAGCAGATGGCAGACATGACAGGACAGCTCAGATTGCATGTTGCTTGCATTGGTGTAGGGTCCCCGTTAAACACATGCGACAGAAAGGTGCAGTCAGGCTGCTTAGAGAATGAACGCCTTTCACCTGCTTCCGTGAGATAAGGTGCAATGTATTTTTAATGCACACTTTTTTCTCTTCTTGGCAGTCAAGATGGTTTCCACGTGATAACCAAACCATAAGGTGAGCAAAGCTAATGGGCTTGATTTGTACACAGCATATGGACCCCTGGGTTCCAATTACTGCGTTCTTTCTCTTCTGTTGCCTAAAGCTTTTCAAACATTGGGGAAGAGCTTTCGGGATGGAATTTAAAGATGCTTCTTCGGTTTGTTTAACTGTTGTTAATAGCCAGGTGTTATTTCAACATCTGGTTGAGGTTTGTTTTATGATTTTACTACGGAGACATCAGCTACATCTCTTACCTTGTTAAATTAACAGTGTGTTGCCGAGGGTGGTGTAGAAGTGGGGTTTCTAGTCGCTGAAGGTAAATAGGTAAATTAGCACAAAATGTGTTGAAAGAATATGATAATACAAAAAAAAGGCTTTAAAATACACAAATTCGCTAGCCCAGCGCAGTGATTATCTGAGATGTACAAGTATCAGCAAAAATGTGTGCACACTGTCTTCTGTATAATCCTGAAAAAAAGCCATCTCAATTTCTTCCACTTGTCTACTGATTAAATACATGTGGTGCATTGATAAGATGAAATCTCTTATTTAAAAAGTATGTTTTATAAATAGCTCAAATAAGATGCACATATATTCAAATAAATGTGTAAATTTTACTTTTTAAAAAGAATAACTACATAGATAAAAAAATGATGGACCTACTTAGCTTGGGCTATTAATAATATGGATGATATTTATTTTGTATTTTATGTGGGCTTTTTTTAGATTTTCAACAATACACTTATATGACAATTACATATATAAAGTTATTTACAAATTAATATCATGGCATTTTCATGGCTGTCATCCATCTGTGCTGTGCTTTGCAGAAAGATTATAAACTAAAGAATTTAACAGGACAGGTTTGGCATTATTATTATTTTTTTTATCTATTTTTGCCTTAATGTTCCTTAAACTGAATGAAATCATTCTGGTTTTTCCAGATGACCTTGGAAAACAAGACCATAAATAAGACTCAGTCACAACAAGTAACATTGACTTAACATAGCACTTGAGACTGCATTTTGGAACATGTAATCTTGGTGTCAGAAATGGCAACTGTAGTCCCCTCTGCCCCATCCCACACAGATAATGGAGCAGGTGAAAGGGTTTTTTCCAGCATCCACTAGTCATGGGCTCCCCAGGAACAGGGTGGGACATACCTGCACCTACACACCACTTCACTGTGTTTGCATTTTCTGGACATTAAACTTTAGTCACCCAAGTTCTTGGGACAACCACTGGGTAGGTCAGGGATTACCTCAGAACAGAGGAGGGTCCTCAGAGCTCCACCCAGCTCACAGGATAAAATCCCCCACCTTAACTAAACCCCAAGTGGTTGTGGATCCCCTGTTAATGACCTAGCTGTCCAATGTTAATGTCTAATGCCCATGAATTTTCCCCTTCTGGATATTCTCCTGGACAGAATCTTATGAAGATGGTTCTAAGGGTTTTCGCACGCTATCAGACCACGTTCAAGAGATTTTTAGTCCCCTGACAGAACAACCTAGCAATTCTGAAACTGAATTCCCACATTTCTCTTACATGGGAACTTTCCTGTGTAATTAGCTGTTCAGTCATCTGAAAGTTAGCCCAAAAGAGTGACAACTTCTGCCAATTGCTGTTTCCAAGATGTGGAACTGAAGTTAAAGATCAAGCTTCCAAAGGCGGTGGAATGATTTGCATATGATTTTATGCATTTCTACTCTTTCTAGGAGAATTTTATCTTAACCTGGAGATCAAGGGAACAAATGGACAGATTACAAAATACCTACAAGAGCAGGTGTTTTTCATGCTGGTCTGTGACTGAAAGGAATTTTTGAATGTCTTTTTCTCTAATCTTATGGGTGACAGTTTAATTTTTCTAGTAAAATTACTACAATTGACAGGGTCAGTTTTGGAAGTTCTTGGAAGGAAAAATGAAAAACTGCTATTGCAAAACTTATTGAGAGAATTGAAAGTATTGCCCTACATGCAAACTGTTGCAAAACAAATGCTTTGAACCTTGTAAAACTCGGGTCCTGTAACTGGGGGAGAACACATGCAATTTCAACATACAGAGAAGAAACCCCTAAAAAACTATCCTAGCTACTTTATGAATGAACCGACATTTTATATACCTGATGGTTTTCCTTTCAGTGCAGCCAATCCAGATTACCAAGAGAAATAACAAGAGCTACTTGAAAGAGAGGACTTTCCCCCAGATTATGAAGGAAATACAACAGATTTATCAGTGACTGGTGATCTGTACTGGGATAATATTGATGATGACATGAACCCGGAGACCAAAGAAGCTTTTGAAGAATTTTGTTTTGAATCTGAGCATAACCAAAGATTATAAAGTTAAATTTTAGCATATCATTTTTATGAAATAGTTTAGGCATGATGGTTTAGCCTAACACAAAAAAGCAAGAACACATACCAAACAAAAGAATGTTGAGTTATGTTACTACTATATGCCATTTAATTTTAATGAACATTCTCTGCCAAAATAAATTTTATTCCTATAAGTTATAGATTATTATGTACAGTTAATTCCACTGCTTTGGCTGTAATAAAATCAGTCTTGAAATAAATAAAATGCTGAAAGGAAAAGGAAAAACAGAAGGACAATAAAGGTACAGTTTTTATACTTGAATTTAAGAGAAAAACAGTCATTTCTCTATGCTTGCCTCATTTTTTTCCTAGAAAGCATACTCCTCAGCCATCCTTGTGTCTAATATGAACACAGAAAGAGAGACTCATAATCATGAATATATTCTTAAAACATCACTGAATCACAGGCCACGAATAGAGCTTTAAAAGTACAGATTTTAATTGATTCAGACAAACAGACTGTGTAAGTTGGTTCTTAATAAAGTCTAATATCTCCATATCTCAGGGTGGCTTTGATGAAGAGAACACAGTATTCTTGGATCTGAGTTGATTTCATGGGCCACCAGGAAGAGGCAGCAAGCTCAAATACCACCAGGGAGAATACTAATAAGCAGCCTGAATGAAATATCTGTGGCTTTGCTACAAGTTTTCCTTAAATCTCCAAAGGATGAACTTAAATTGAGATGCTAGGCATCACTTTCTAGGAAGTTTGGTGTAGCTGACTTAATGGAGCGCTCCTCAATGACCCGATATAGAACCTCCGGATATTCTTCACCCAAGCATGACTAGCCAAATGGCACCTCATTGATGTGACTGGAAGATTTGTCATGTAGGATGATCAAACTGGTACCCTGCCAAGTTACATCTGTTCTCTAGCAGAACTACTTTGTGCATAAGGTTGCTTCTGCATTCAAAACTTTCCATCTGTAAATGTGGAACTACCTCTAGCCTATCTATGCCACATCCTCAAATGGAACATGAATTGAAGTATGTTTTAAAATGTGTTCTGAGTTCAAGTGAATTAACTGTAAATGCCTGGAACTCATTTGTTGCCTTCTTTCTTGTAGCAAGGACCCTGCATATCAGCAGACTTGAATTAATGCCTTGACTTCCCCTTAATTGTTTTCATGTGGTTAAAATCAACTTTGATTCGTAGCATGGCCTATGACATTCCTCACATAGAAAACAATAGAAAGGTTGAAAGTTGCACACTTTCAGAGCTAAGTGATTTTTAAGGTGCTATTACATTGATTAATGGCCAAGTAATACTTTAATCTCCCCTTTCCTTTATTAAGAAGAACAGAGGTGACTGCAAATCAGAAACTGCTGAAAATAATTTTGATGTCAAGTCATTGGTAGTGTCCAGGTTTTATAGAGCACTGAAAATATTTTACGTTCTTTAGTTAAATTATATATGTATTCTGTGTAGTTTAGTTAATAGAATTTAATATAAACAACAGGAAAGTGGCTAAGAAATCCACTTGGTTCACTAATAGATGAAGATTATATTTAATTGCATACTAATAAATATTTTAAAATTCTTCAGTTGTGTGAAGATTTATGTTATTCCATTAGGAAATTATTGCACTAAGAATAAAAGTGGTTTTTTTCTTTAATCAGATTAAGGATATCATAAGAAAAATTTCTCAGAAGTTTTCTGTAGCTACAAAGAAAAGAAATTGTACTTCAAGATGAAAAACTTAAATTATTTCTAAGAGAAAATTTCCCTTGAATATTCCTCACTGAAAAGGTCATATGCCCAGGAAGTAGAAATCTTTTATCCTAAATAATTAAAATGTGTTTCTCCATATAGATATTACCTAAGAAAAGTATCATATGAGAGCATCAAATGGTGTTATTTAAAAGATTCTTCAAATAATGTATCAATTCAAATGATAAAAGCCTTATCTTAGCTAATTCCATTAAAATTGAATTTTAATTGATTTTTTAAAAGTTTGTAGAAGACTTTAATATTAAACATGGATAATTTTTAAAAATACTTTATTTTATCTCCTATCTAAGAAATATTTGTTCTTTGCTCTTTAATCTTCTTATAAACATATGATTTAATGAGACTCTTTCTGATCTACATTATTCCTTTAGTGTGTTTTGAATCTTATACTTAATATAGAAAAAATTTTTAAATATAATATTCATTAACTTCCAGCCCTGGTGAGAAAAAAATATATATATATATATGTATATATATATATATATATATATATATAAGCAGATGGGATCATAAATAATGTGTTAATGTATTTATTCTTTTTATTGTTCAGGAAAAATGAGAAACTGTTGATTAATTTCAGAACAAGTGAAATATTCATGCTGATTTTTAGGAAACTACTAGCAAGATTAAAAATAGAGCATATACCTTCCAAGTAAGTTGAAAGGGATAAAAGAACTCCTCACAAGAAACACACCTGAAGCATAAGTAAAAAGAAAGACAAAAAAAAGAGAGAGAATGATATTAACAAAAAAGTGAATAAAATCCAAAATGTACAATAGATGTTGTGAAAATGAAAGGGAAAGAAAAAGCTCAAAAGGAAAGAACCACTGGGATAGAGGAAAAGAGAAAAAGGAAAAGACTATATATGTACATACATATGCATATATATGTATAAATATTTATGTATGTAAATATATACAAGATAGAGAACTATACTACTAATCTTTGTCCATCAAAAAAGAACAGTTGTGGTTTCACTGTCTGATTGTTTGATCATTTTTTTCATGCCTAAATCTTGTGATCTGAATAATTACATTCAAAATAACAATATGCAACATATTAACTAGTGCTAATTTCCTATTTCTTTTTAAAAATTCTCTTTCACTTTTATCCTTTTTTGTTTGTTTTTGAAATAAAAAGAAAATATCCACCAAAAGAAATTTACATATAACTACATCAGTAATAATAAAAGTATTTTAAACTAAACAAAATATTTTTCTGAGACAGTGAATCATTATTTTATTATAAAGTATTTATAAAATATACACTGTATATTCTGAGACAGTGAACCACTACTTGATTATAAAGTATTTATAAAACATCTACTGATTCTAAGATCTACTCAGCTAATAAAATAGAATCAAAATATAAGACATGATTGACAGAAATTGACAGATACACAGTAACTTACCACATTGTCCAATATTAACAGAAGAAGCAGAGAAAAACTTGGAAGGGGCTGAATTAGGGAATGTTAGCTTAATTTAATGGAGTTATATAGAATTATGCAAACAGCTAGTTATAAAAGTCACTATTCTCAAACAATTGACCAAAATACAGATATAAAACCAATCACAGCATCAAATAAACAACTGCTATTTTTCAGGCAATAATCTTTGACTTAAGTGGAAATAAATTAGAAATAAGTAATAAGAGATACCTTTCTAACATAGAAAGGAAATTTGTAAATATTCTTCTAAATAATTGATGTATTAAAGATCAAATTAGAAAAAATTTCAAAGCTGACTATTAATTTTAAAACTCATAAAAAGCTGAGTTAGGTATATAAATTTATGCTTAGAGGGAAATTTATAGCTTTATATTGAAAAAAATATATTTTAAAACTATAAAAGACTGAAGTTTACAATGCAGGATATGCACAAATCTGAATCAATGCAAAACCAACGAAATTTGAATAACTAATAAAAATAAATAAAAATAACTTTAAACATAAGCAGAAATTGAAGAAATATGAATTAAAAGAAAAGTTAGATTCCATTTTCATCATTAAAATAAAGAAACATTTAAATATTTTGCTGGAGGAAATAAATATGTGGAAAAGAGTGCTTTCATATATACTGGTAAGTTTTGGAGAACAACTTGGCAAAATCTGGTAAACTTCAATCTAGCAATTCAAATCCTAAACACAAATGCTAAGGCAAATCCCATGCATGACACAAGAACACATTAAAAGCATCTTCCAGTTTTGCCTGAGCAATACTGACAGTAGATTTGATTCCCAGAACTAGATAGATTGGATGTTCTGTCCATGCTCCTAACTGCCCACAGAAAGCACCAACAATCCCATAATTAGATGATCATTTCTACGATGACGTGTTGACCTTTATTCTCTCATTAAATTAGAAGGCGTGTGAATATAACAATTTATTTTAATTAAAATGCTTGGCACATAAGAACATCTAAATATGTTTTTCATTACATGATTTTAAATCAGGCGAGCAGGCACAGAATTTGATTTTTTAGTTCATAACTTACCACTTCATTGAATTCAACTCCTATGTCTGTTTTGTCCATAAACAAAGCTTTATAACTGAAGTCAACAGAAATATGCTTTCTAGGGGACGTATTGATATTGTCCCTGTCAAAATGCTCACTGCCTCAGTGCAACTGAATATTGCTCCATAGCAATAACCATAGCAATATTGAAGAATCATAAATGCAAAAGTGCACAATTTAGAAATGATTTAAGAATTTGGGAATTTATAAAATTATTAATGTTCAATTTCACAGTTTCCTCTAGAAAGCTTCAGTGTATTTATTCTGAGTACCAATTTACTTGAGTAGAAATCACTTGACCCAAATTTTGATGATTTAATAGTTCATGAAAGAACTTGCCTCAAGCAGATAACAAAATCTGTTGCAGATGGCATATCTCCTATTTGTATCCATTGGTCTTTTGGTTTATGAGCTTTAATAATTTGAAAAACCAAAGGAACCAAGATAGATATGTGTGTCTTCAGGCAGCTCTTAATTCAACATTGTACAAAATGAACTCCTTAACCACATTTGTTTTTAGTGGCACAGAGTATATTGGATTACATTTTTTGAATAATGTGTGAGGATGATTGGTTCTAACAAACAAGAATCTCTGAGTCAAAACCAGGACAAACCAGGACATTGTTTTTGTCATGTTAGCTTCAGACATGTAACTGTAAGATGGAGCCTTTGATATTGACACTTGTTATAGTGTCCACATCTTTTTTCTATAAATTTAATAACCTTTACATCCCACTATTATTGTTTTGTCAATTTTGAGGTTTTCATTTATCTTTGAGTTGTATCTACAACTTCAAAGAAGAAGCAATGTTTTGGGCAAAGCCAGTAAGCCACCTCCATCTGGAGGACCAAATTATAAGGTTATTGCAATTCATAAAAAGTCAAAAATTTATAGGAAATTTGCATGGCGACTAATACCTATAATGTCAGTACTCTGAGAGAATGAGGTAGAAGCATCTCAAGGTGAAACTATTTTATGCAATGTGGCAAATTATTAAGCTCCTATCTCAGAGTTTAAAATAAAAAAGAATCTAGAGTATATCTCAGTGTGAAGGCTCTCTGGGTTCAGTCTACAGTAACACACACACACACACACACACACACACACACACACACAAGATATTGTAAAAAAATGGAAAGGGATGAAAGGGAAAGTAGTTACACGCATAACAAAACAAGGAAGAAAAAAAGAAGCTATTAATTATTCTACAACTGATACCAAGATCCCAGCTCTGCTTATGACGCCTTTCACCACCTTCTCACTGCACTCACTTTAGATGCCAGTCAAGGCTATGATGTGCTGTAACTCCGTACCCAGTCCAGCGAACCATGGAGCGTCTACACATGGTGATTCTGCCTGTTTCAGGTTATCACAATTTTCTGTGTTATTTTTTGACACCCCCTCCATATCACAGAAATACTAAGCTCCAGAAGATCCTCTGGATTTCATATATACATCTATTTTTCTTTGTATAAATAATTCTATTCTCCTCAATCATCAGGATCAACAATGCCAGTCAATGCGGGGAACTTTGATGACTATCGGTTTAGTGGCATAGAAAGTTTAAGTTACCCAGTGCGTAATTGTAGAATTCAAAAGAATTGTTACTGTGACCCTTTGGGAGGTAGCAGTCTTCCTGAGGGTACTAACACCTCTAAGTCATCACACCTCACAGTCAAGTACATAAAAAGTTATACACTGTGGTGGTTCTTGGAAAATAAAAGTTTGCACCTCAGAGCCCCATGGGCTGGGTTTTCAAAGCTCATAGGTTGGCATGATTTGTGCATGTCATACTGTTAGACAGCATTCAGCTCTGCTGCAGGAAACAAGACAAATCTCATAAAATGCACTAAGTAACTAGTAACCTATGAGACATATTAAGTATAAATAAAATAAGTATGTGTTGTACATGCTGAAAATAAGTTGGGAAAAAAAGAACAAGAAATACCTAATATTTGTAACACAACTATATAGGAGCTGTCTGGTATTCCTTAGATATTATAAGTAAAGCATATGAGTTACTGGAAGTGTATGTGGCTGTATAGATCAATCCCACATAAGTGACACTCATTGGAACACTTGTGTCTGTTTCATACTTGTTCTACTTGTTCATCTGGTAATTGGAAAACTGTAGCTTGACCAGTGTGTATGTAGTTGCCCCTGTGTCGCTCTAGTACACTCTTTTCTCCAGGTAACTTCTATCTCTTAGGGCCCTGTCCTCGTTACCATGTCACTAAAGAGAAAAGCTGATACAGTCAGAGGCCAGAACCTATAAATAGCATTAACATTCATCTTTCACCCTCTTCTAAGGACAGTGAAAAATCTGCTTCATTACTTCCCTCTATAATTGTCATCATTTCTTTTAAATGACTGAATAATCCATATGATTTGAGCATCTTAATTTGGTCTGGGATCCTCTATATTCCACGGTTTCCAGGACTACTTAAAGGTAATTCTCCAAATAATACTTAACAATAGTAGAGAAAAATGCCATGTGCTGGTCACTCATTCAGATCATATATCATATTCGTAAGGACAGCACCCTCAACTACCAATAGTATGTTTATGGAAGTAGTTCTACAACTGGGGTTTTGTTAGTTCATTATACTCTAGTAAAAGTCAGTTGTTTTTGGAAGTTTGTGACACATGATAGCATGCCAATGAATCCAACTGGCTAGAGTCCATTTTCTAAATGTTTTTTACATAAATGAATGTGCTATTCAAAGACAATGTTGTGTGGATCACTGTGTTGGTTAGTTCTTTATCATGCACATTAAAAAAAAACCAAGGTAATAAATTTTTAAAGAAGAAAGATTTATTCTGTTCTACAGTTTTGGCTGTTGCAGTCTGTGGTGGGTTAGTCATGTTGCTTTTGGCTTGTGGTAAAGCAGCTCTCCATGGCTGTGAGTGCATAGTGGAGCAAAGTCATTAATTTATGTTCAGGCAGCAAAAGAGGAAGAGGCTAGATACTCACACTATTTGAGGTCATGCCCCCAGAGTTCTCAGTCTTCCTCCTCAGCCTTAACTCATAAAGATTCTACCATTTTGCAATAGTACCAAGCTAGAGACCAAACCTTTAATACGCGGGTCTCTGGGAAACATTCCCGATCCAAAAGATTGTCACCATGACCATCTCCCGCTTTGGTAAGTGAACAAATTCAGACTGTGGTCACAATAAAGACAAATCCAATAGAGAACAATTGTCTTTTACAATAGTTTCCTTTTCCATAACAGAAATAGTATAGTATCATTATTTACCATCATATAGATTCCTCCATCCTGAAAGAGAATGTTACACTGTGTGAATATTAATGTTCTCCTAGGTTTGGGCAGCTACAGTACTGACTTCCCCAAATAAGCGTATGATGTTGAACTGAATTTAACTTTCCTCTTTGTCACCATATACTCTTGATTTCTGAATTACTTGAGCAAGTAGGAAAAGGGTTGTGGATGGTGAAAAACACCATCTTATCCACCTAATCACTGAGAAATTGATCATCTAGGACTATCATGTGAAAAGAAATCCCATGGGTGTGAATATTCTTATAGTGTCTGCCACTGAAGAATACTCTTCACCTCTATCCAAAATGCCCTTGTAAGCAATCTTTCAACTGTATGTAGATAAATCTTTGTTTCAAGCAAATTGAATGAGCCATATATACCAAAGATCTGTCCCCTTAGAAGATTCTTCTACTCTACAATATGTTTGAGTATTAGGTAAAAAATCAATAAGTAGCAACAGGAAAACAACATCCATGGGTGCTGGAAACACCTGCACAAGCAATGAATTTGAGCACTTGGTCAGTTTAATGTGTGTCATTTCCATTTGATATAGGAGTTCTGCTGCCCAAGCCCAACTTTAGAGGTGGTCATGAGAAAAGATGACAATCATTGTTGCATGACTACTCTGAATCTAACAGGCAGAGTTCAGTTTCTCCAAGAATCTATTATCATTGAAAGATCTGTTTCTGGAGAGGAGATTAATAATTTAAAGAAGCTATGATTTTACCTCAAAATCCTAGAAGTCTTCACTATTGATATCTTATAAAATTTATAAGATTTTCCAAGCTGTGTGAACATCTGTCTCAAACGCTTTAGACATCATTGAATTTTCTGAATCACTGTGACCAAATGGCAAAGAGAGCAGCTTGAACCATGGAATGGACAAACTAAAGACTCCAGTTTTCTTTTGGAACAAATTCAGAGCTCTTAGCCTTAGAGATTACTTGGTTAATGTGTTAATGGCAGAACCAAAAGTTGAATATGCTATTTTCTATTTTCCAGGAAGCCTACCAAGAACTAGGCCTACTGCTTGGGAAGCACTAAGCAGATGTGCTCCATCAGATTGTCAAACATTTGTAAAAAATGGCAATTATCTGGATTTTCTTTTAAAAAAAAAACCCTACTCTTTTGACTTCATGTGAACTGACACGTTACCAGGATATCTTTTACTCCCAGTACGTCAGCCTCAAGCATATGATCCTGTTAAAGAATAGACCTCTGTATAGTGAGAACTGGTATAAAAAGCAATCAAGGATTCAGGGAGTTTATTCATGACACTCCACGTGCTATAGTTTGATGATGTTCCCCAAAATTTTTATTGGAAGCTAGTCTCCAAACTTGTATGCTAATGATATTGAATATTTGAAGCTGAGGCATTTGAGATGTAATTTGTATTAGATGAGGTCATGAGAGTGGGGTCTCTCTTATGGTGGAACTGGCTTTATAGAAAAAGAGACCAGGACTACCATGCTCACACATACCCTCACTTGTGATACCCTCACTTGTGTCATCATGCGATGAGAAGGCCCTTACCAGATGCCAAGCAGATGCCAGCATCATGTTCTTGGACTTTCCAGCCTTCATAACCATCATATAAACATGTATTCTTTATTCTTTATAAATTACTTAGTCTCATGTATTTTGTTATATCAATAGAAAACAGACCAAGTCACTATGAGAAATGTTGACAAATGTGAAAGCAAACTGTGTTAGCATTCTCTACTTACCGAGTTAAACAGAGAGAAATTTCTAGCATGATAACTGTTTGTGAGATGCTACAGATCAATTGATTTTGTCTCAGTAAAGTAATATCTACCACAGAATTAGCAGTTGCGGTTACCACACAAGTAAGCTTATATTTATCTGCTTGTTCTCCAAGACATAGCCAATGCCCTCCTCTGGAAGCAAAGAAGCAAGTCAAATTAGGATATCATAGAAGAATCTACTTCTGCAGTGTGCTTCAGAAAATGGCATAAGTAGCTTTAATACTCCATTGTAACAACTAGTCTGACTTAAATTTGGCAATCTGGATCTTGACTTCATTTGTACGGTTCAGGTACAGCTTAAATCATCTGAACATCTGTTTTATTCATAAAGTTATATGGCAATTATCCACCCTTAGGAAAAACGTTAGCCATTTTCCCCCTGCCATAGTCTTGATGCTAATTATAGTACAGAATACTTCATCCATCAAGGACAAATGCAGAAAAGAGAAAGTATTCCACTTATTTCAAGTAAAAAAAAAATTTTATACAAAATCAGTGAAAATCCTGGAAGAAGGCAATAAAAACCATCAGAGACTTTATAAACTGTGGCATCCAAGGCTTTAGTCCTTATGTGGAAGTTAGGTTTCTCTTGTTACTACATCTTGACCTTACAGGCTAGAAGACTGAGCCAGACCGGTACAAATCCAGCACAAACAGCCATGGTAGTATTTATTAATCATCAGTATTCCACCTGTCTCTTGTAGTCAAGTCCAAATAGTAATAGGAAGAGAACTTCCGCTTCATCTGTGCTTTGGAAGCTGCACACATGTATATAGTAGGTAAAGCCTAACTGACACATAAAACCCAAAATGTCAAGGTATCTGGCAAATATTAGATAATCTTCCTGGAAAGACATGTATTAGAAGTAATTGGGAAAAATGAACACCAATCACTCATATCCAGGGCTTTGCTTAAAATGTTGCCTCTCAATTTGCTATCCATTATTAAACAGTGTATTTTCTTTTTTTAAACTTGGAAAGCTGTTAGGCATCAAAAGCCTTCTCTGTTGTTAGTTTTCCCATCAGTTGGTTTTAGCAGAAATAAGTCACAAACTGAATACTTTGTGGAAGACTTTAGAAACGTCACCCACATTATAGGGAACTGCACGAGATGTGGGACATGATTTTTGTGCATTTAAACTCATTTAGTACTTACCTTGAATCTATGATTGAAAAAAAGGAGGGAATTATGGCTACAGTTTAAGCAAGTTGCCCAAATCACATGGCTACTACAATGCAGGAGATCAAGATGACCATATCAATAAGTCAGCTGTAGACCACAAAACCTAAGAAATGATCTACACTTAAGAAACACTAGTTTACACCATCCTCACCATGCTCTTTGTGAGAGATTAGGAGGTAGAGGCTTGGGTGTTTTCTAGGGAATTTGAGCAGTTTTCTATTTTCTAGTTAAGGACTTAAATTTATGCAGTGACTCAGGTCCAACAGAGAAGACCGAACCAGACCAGTATGAATCCAGCACATACAGTCATGGTAATATTTGTAAGGGCCATTTACGAAAAGCAAGGAAAGTTGTGGCAACAATAGTTCTACAATGGCAGAGGCCTTGATGAGAAGAATACATCGTAATTATTATTAAATTATTTTGTCCCTCCTAATTTGCTTCTAGAGAAAAGGTCTCAGTGGCTTTCCTAATGATTAAACAATTGAAAAACATTCTCTTGGGATACCTAATAGTTACTATATACATTTTGTTAACTAAAATTCACTTCTTAGGAGAAACTTGTTCATGATGCACATTAAAATCATAATTGCATGATTCTAAATGTAGTCAACATACTGGAAATTTCACTGCTCTGTTGAGTGCCTTACTATCTCAATAATATCAGTTTGGAGATAGAGTTCTTTTATTTTATCTTCAGAATAACTTACCACAAGCTCACAGAAGAAGCTACACTGGTTAAGTATTTAGATAACCCCAACAACTGTCAGTAATTCTACTAGAGAAGCAGAGTGGAGTGATGAGGAAAACAACCTGCTCTGAAATTCTAAGCACCATGTATGAAACTCAGCTCTTCACTTACTATGACACTTTAGCCAATGGTTCTAGGAGCCCTAGTTTTTTCCATCAGCAAAATGAGTGGTGCATTTGATGGCAGTAAAAGAGGCTGTAGCAAATAAATTCTTCTGTCACACATACTAATCATAGCCGACATCATAGGGGGAAATTCTGTAGCTATCTAAGAGAACTGACATGAATAATTCCTTGATAAGATTTTGGGGGCTGATTAAACAAGTAGCAAAATGTAGGAAGAAAAACCTTAGAATCCCTGAGAGATCTCTTCTACCTTTACTATGGAAAATAAATTTGAGCCTTGAAGGTCAGATGGTTTCTAATGCTCATCCTCTTTTACTCATGTAGGTAAACTACTTCCAAGAAAATCTTATTTTAAAACCATAATTCATTTCAGAAACATAATTCAGTTATTTTTATGCTTGTCAAGATTATGTCAACTGCACAAAAAGACATGCTCATAAACAAATTCCTATCTGGTTAACTGAAATGTCAAGGTGTATTATGGCTAGAAAAAAAATATCAACAGCAAGTGAAAGTTGCCATTTCTTAGATTTCCAGCCAATGACTGAGAAAGACCTGTGGGATCCTGCAGGTATGTTAAAATGATTGGATCATGAGAGAAAACTGTTACAAAATATGGACTCCCTGCTCTGAAATGTCTCTTCATTTTAGTTTAATTATTTTTTTAATCTGTCAGCAGCAGACACTTGTTCTACACAACAGTCCCTTTGATTGTCATCTTCTTAGTTTATTTTCCTGTAAAGTTGATAAACTTCGTTTTGCTTGGCTTCAATCAAAGAAATGAGTGTTAGATAACTTTTACTTGAGTATTCTCATTTTATGCTTTTTTGTTGTTACTTTTACAGTTTCTTTGAGTAATTTTCTTAGAAACTTGACAACCACCAGGGAAAGCAAATGGTGCAATATTGATCAAGCATAATAGTTTTGCTACAAATGTGCAGCAAAATTTTGAACTGCTCTATGTTCATGGACATAATCCAAAGCCACAAAATTAGAATGGTCAGAGCTTATAACATAATGTCAATTTTAGTTCAATTTGTTCGACAAGCATGGGATTCCTATGGGGTCAATCTTAACATCTTCAAATAATTGAGATCTAACTGTGGTGAAATTTAAGCAAAGTGTGGAGGAGGCAGTTGCAATTAAGTTTCCCAGAGAAGAAGAATTAAGACAAAGACTAACATGCAAGAGGGTTATTAGGGAAGGTTTTTCCAATGAACACCCCGCAGAGTCAGGACTAGGAAGAAGAGGGAAGCCAGAAGCTGGAAAGAAGCAGGACTAAGCAGGAGACACAAAGTCATGATGGTGTCACAGGGAAACTTAAAATGAGCCTATGGCACATTTGGAAACTGGAGTGACCCTTTGAGGCTCATCTGAGTTGGAGAAGGATGTCAAGGTCTTCCCGTCATCATACATATCAGTCATGTAATATGGGTGTTCTATGAAAGACAATAGATGCTCATTGAAATACTCTCTTCAACCTGAAAATATCCAAGAGGACTGACAGTAGGCCTTGTGCCAGGAGTGACAGGGTAATTCTGGGGATGCCAAACACCAGGCAAGGTTGCTTTCCTTGATGTTGTGTCCAAATTCCAGATCCCACTTGGTGCCTGCCCAAGTAGACTTGGCCCCATGCTCCTCCATTTCTTCTTTATTCATACTCAATTGTCTTTTATCTCATCCTTTACTGGGATAACTGTTATCATTGATTAGCCACATAGTTCCAGCTCCCATCGTGCAATTCTTTGGAAATTTATATAACCCACTTGCAATTTGATGATAATGGTGTCTCCAATCAAAGGAACAAGATAAACAGAATGGAGGATAGAACAGCAAAGATTAAAGACAAGACAGAATCCAAGGTCCTTCTAAGTGACATCATTATATGTAATCACATAGTCAGCTCTGTTGTTAGTACTGGTAGATTACACACGAAAAATTGGCAGAACTGTTTGATGCACCAGGTCTTCTAGGCCATCCGCAGAAACTCAAAAGGTATCTATCACGTTTTAAACCGTACTCTATGTCAAGCAGCAGAAGAGTATACAAGGTACAGCAGGAATGACAGGTCCACACTCAGAGCCATGTCACTTCTGGTTACAGGGAAAGGCAAGCGTCTCTCTCTGAGGAGTCTCTGCAAGAACAGACTAAGATGTTTGTTCTCATTACAGAAGCACGGAAAAGAGCTTGATTCCACCGAGAGTGAGAGAATACAAAAGAAAGCCGAATGGAGTTAACATAACTAAGAAATCGCTATATATTGGGTGCTACCTTGGTGACTATAAATGAATTCTCACACCAACGTTATAGTAGGTGTTTTTATTATAAGTTTTTAAACATATCAAACCAATCTATAAAGAGGTGAAGTTACTGAGTAGGAAACACAGCTGGTCAGTGAACATGTCCATATTTCAACTCCAAAGCCATTGTTATTTCCACTATATCATATACCATGATGAATCTCGAATAACTTGCAATAATAGCAGTGCAACTTTCTAGTACTTGACAGGGCTAATATTTAAATTACTTGCTAAGACTTTGGATAACTTCTTGATTTAAAAGTAACTGTTCTAAATTCCACCTTAGGCCTGATTATTTACATTTACACTCCTGTCACAAATGCTTTGTGTATTTAAAATATACTTATTCATGCATCTGCAAAACATGTAGCTTATTCTTCCTTAAAAATGCCTGACACATCAGGGCATTTGATCACTGTTTTTTAAAACATGCATGTTATTGTTTCATTTGTGTCTATTTTTCTATTTTGCTGGTTAAGATGTTAGCAATTTTATATAAACATTTTGTTTATGTTTTCCTTTTTCTCTTCTTCATGCTGGTTGGTTTGTTGCTTACTTTGCAGGTCACATTGGCTTTCAAAACTGACTTTATTTACAGTGATCGTTTCATTAGTAACAAGTATATTTACTAAATCATTTTAAAACATATTTCTATAAAATTTTGAATTCATCTAAGAAAATCTAATTGAGATTAATAGGAATGTGCTCTTTTTGTCCCCCAGGTGACTTCACTTTTGGTTTTTCTGTAGCTAAGTAATATCTGTGATGTTCCTAAATTACCGGGTAGGATTTTAATGTTTACAATAAAAATATCATTAACTACCTTTATCACATCTACTTTAAATTTTTTTAAAGTGCTGTTTTGGATCTTTATAGAGGTAGTCTAGTATTTATTTAACTTTTAAAAATAATTATCTTGCTAATTTGGTTATAGTCTATGGAATTTCCTTTATAGAATTAACTTTTAAAAATTTCACTACAAAGACTTAATGATGAGAAACACAAATAAAACCTTATAAAAGACAATGACAGCTTTGAGTCCTAAGTATCATTTTCTAATTACAAAATTAAAAGGTATTAATTCAAAATATCAATCATTAAACTATTATAAATCATTGGAGAGTATGCATTATGCAAATATGTTGAATCAAACAATATTTCATTATTATATTCAGGTGTATAATGTGATAAAAAGAAAATAGAGTTTATTAGCAGGTATTCTTTAAACAGCTATTTTAAAGTTTAAATATTTTGAAATTAATATCCTATTGTTATCTGTTAGACAGTGATTTTAAAAATGCATTGGAGGTCCTGGAAAGAAAAATCATACAGTTATTCTCAAAATATCTTCTAATGTTTTTAAGACCATCATTGTGCATGTTTTAAAGATTAAGAGCAAGAAGTGGCAGAAGATTAAATATTCTGTCTTATCCAAAATATACTACATTTAAAACTTAGTATTTTCTGTTACTTTTAATGATTTCTTTTCTTTGGAATATTTAAAGTTTCATAGCTAGAACATAAAAAACTACAAAGGTAAACGATATATTCAATATTTTAAGAAATAATTTCACTTTATACAATTTTATTGCAGTGAAATCTGATTATTTTTAGTGAAATAAAGAATTTTATTTTCCTGTTTTAGGGGAAAGGCATTAAAATTAATAAGAATGAGTTATGTTTCTATTTGCTACTCTTTCTATTCATTGGCAAATTTTCAGCTATTATGGATTTCAATAGATTGCAGTCACTAAAGATTTGACATAACAATTTTGTTGAATCCTCAGAAGTAATAGTACATCATTTCACATGTAAAAACTGATGCCTAGGTATATCAAATAATTTAGAAAACTCACAGGTGTTTGCAATTCATGCATTTTGTGATTATGCTTTTTGTTTTCCTAACATATCTGTTTTAATTTGCAATAGCGAATGTGAAACAGGTCTGTATTTATAATTAAGTGAATGAAACTGAAAGTTTGAATATTCTCTAAGTGTACCCTATATACATCTTGAATTTTACAAGGAAACAGGATATAAATCTGCTCTAGTGACTAAATGTAAACTTCATAGAAAACTAATAGGTATACAACAGAGTTTAAAATCCAAAGGAATTTAGAAGACCAACCAAACTCCTGTGTGCCCATACAAGAAGTAAAATGCCCAAAATATGAAGGATCTCATGTATGATCCAAGGGGAACTGAGCTACATGATCTAACTTTCTACCAACTCCACATATTTTAGTAAAGCCACTGAGATTTATGAAGTACTTGTTATATGCCAGGCTCTGTGCTGGTTTTTTTCATAGAGATGGATATTGCTATACCTCTCAGACAAAGGGGAAAACTAAAGCATCAGTACGCTTAAGACTCAAGATTTGTATGATTTGGAGCAGTGATTCGAGCCATGCTCTAGCCAGGTTTGATATCAGAGTTAAAGAAGTCATGTTGGAGTAATTTAGCTTCCCGTCCAATTGGGCGTGGTCCGGTAAAGCTGCTGCTCTCTACGAACACAATTGGCCTCTATTACAAAGCAGTTCACTTCCTTGTTTCCTATTCTTTGGACACACTAGTGAAGCCTACCATATTCCAATTAATGAGGGCCAATAAGTAAAACATTTTACAGTAGCATGAGGTGGTGCTAACCATGAAAACAGAAACTGATTCAAATAATCTATATATCACAGAATACTGATATCCAGTGATAATGCCAAATAATTGTCCTGAATTCACTATAGTTAAGAACTAGAAAACGGTTTTACCTAAGCATCCAAAATTCTAACTTTCTGAATTTATTAAGCAGAAAAAGATAGCAAAATGAAACAATACTACCATAAACCATATTGTGCTGCTTTGAAAGTATTTTAATTTTTACAAACTGAAAGCGTACAGGAAGCAAAATCAGCATGACCCAGCAAAAGAGGATTTATGCCTCTTAATTATAACCAGATTGCAAAATTAAGAATGGTGTTGATTGCAAAATGTTAAGTGTGTCACAGGTGGTCATTTAGGGAGCATCTGCATTGCAGAGTCACCAAAATATTCTTCCTTTTGGTGGCAACTTTTTCCAATATCTGCAGCCTGTGTTGGACCTATGCCAAGCTTGGCAGTACAGGAAAGCAAACTAGTGGCATGTCATTTAAAATCCTAGATTTGGGGGAACTGGAGATTCAGCTTATCCTGAGGCACTGGATTTATCAGCACCACAGAACTTTTTTAAAAATATATATAAAATTATACAGTTTTGAACAATCTTGTTACCTTGACTTTTAAAATGTTTTAATCTTCTAGTGTCATCTGAACACTCATCCACTGGGCCCTTTGAGCAGCATATTATCTTGCATTGGTTTTCAACTGTAGGCAAACCTACACGCGCTTCTTCACAAACTAGAGGGAAAATGTACAAAGCACTGTCTTCTCTTTCTATTCAAAAATTCTGCTGTGTTCTCAAACATCCAGCTATTTTTTTTTCTGTTATCATATAGTCCTTTACTTTCCACAGTTGTTCCAAAATAATATATAAATATTCCAAATATTCCAAAATAATAATAAAAAATTAAAAAATAAAAGGAGAAAAGGAGAGCTCCTTTTCAGACTTTTACTGATAATAGTTGTGTAGTTATAGAGTATATTGGAACTAATTACTTTTAAATCAATAATTCCTATATATAATTCAGATCTTATTATTCTAGAAATTTTTAATAATAAGTGTAATACGTGACCCTTTGTGAATTATGTTTACATGAAATGTTCCAGGTGCTGAATGTCATTTATTCAGTGCTTGCTCAATACCAGTTACTGCAGCAAATAGTTTACATGGCTTTAAATCTCACAACTACTATGTAGGTTACACATCACTGTGCCCATTTAGAAAATGATAAATTTAAGTGAAAGTTATTGCCAAAGTAATTTAGCCAACCAGTCCCTGGCCTGGTTTTAAATTCAAGTTCTTTTTTGGGGGGTGGGGTAGCAGGGATCAAACTCATGACCTCGTGCTTGCCAGCAAGTACTTGTGCCGCTGGGTAAAACCCCTATTCAAGTCTAAATTCTCAATAACCACCACTGCCTCCTTCTTTTGGGGCATATTATTTCTAAAAATGACTATTTATTTCCACTACCACAACCCAGAGGACAGAACATGAACTTCTAAATGATACATGCTATATATTTTTATAGACTATGACAGTGAATAATGACTATTTCAATTTTGTTGATGGAAACTTTAAAAAATTGACTTTTGCTTTTTTACATGTGACAAATTCATTTGAACAACATACTGCTAAAATGTTTGACTTCATGGATTTCATGTCTGTGCTTTGTGGACTTTTTGATGACTTTCATGCGAGGTGGTGTTTTAAAAGCTGTCTCTTTCAGCGCTGTGATGGAAGTTGGCTCGGGAGTTTTAGGTTGCCTGTGACCAACAAATAATAGTTCTCCGAGTCATTTCAGTAGAACACTTAGTTCACCCAGTAGGTGTAGACCATCCAGATTCCATCTGAAGCCTGCAAATCAGATCAATGTGTGACTCCCAAATAACCACAATACAAAATTTCCGTATAAACTTGTAAGTAGCCAAGAGATTTTTCTTTAGAAATGTGTGTATTTTGCTTCCTTTTGTCAAGTAAATACTGCAGTGCTTGATCAAAGCTAACTCCACATATTACAGATTTCCTCAGCTATGTCTCACTTGGCTGTAATACAGTAAAGAGGTAGCTGGTCCCTGAGCTGGGCAGGCACTGGGCACTGAACTCAAAATGAGATCAGCTGGAAAAAGGAAAAAAAAAACAAAACTAAGGGAATATTCTCCTCATATCCTCATGACCATAACCATGAGACAGATACGTGGGAATTAAAATATAAAAATACTAAAAACAGGAGATTTTGAAGTCATTTTAATTGCATGGTGCGTGTATGTACTTGGCAAGGTGGGGGATCAGGTAATTGCCAGCTGTGATTCAAGCAGTTTTCCAAGAGGCTTATTTAACTGATATCTTAAAGTATAATCATGACCCAAGACAAAGGAGAATGCTGTGCCATAAAATTCCTTAGCAAAGGTGCAGCATTTGGCATCCCTGGGGAATAAACTTGGTATTCATGTTAAATATGTCTAGTCTAGAAAATAAGGAATGTAAAAACAACGCAAGAAGGAAAGCCAGGGAGGAAAGTGTGCAGGAAGATGCAAAAATGTTGCACAAGACATCTAGATTCTATCTTGCATGTAAGGGTAATGGACATTTTGAAAGCAAGACAGTATAATCCTTCTTTAAAAATCATCCTTTTTCCTTCCATGTGTAGGAAAGGCTGAAGTGGGGAAAGACTAAAAGAAGGGTAATAACTAACTCAGAATCAGGGAACTGAAAAGGGAAAACCCATTTGAGAGACTCAGGCAAGTGCTGAAACTAGCAGGACCTTTGGTGGATTATTTAAACATAAGACATCTGAGTGCCTAAAGAAAGTAAGGAGGAAGGGGAGGCGTGGGCCATGTGCAGCTTCCAGGAAAGATTTTAAAGAAGCAAAGATTAACTCCACTGGAAAGCTGTTTTATTCAGCCCCTATATTTACCTGTTCTCAGTAAATATTTGATGAGTGAAAACAAAATGAACAAAGGCCCATATCATTTAAACTGGTCATTTTAACAGACTCTGTACCAACATGTTATATTTGACAAGGAAAAAAATTGACTCAATATGGAGGCTTCTTATGCCACTGATATCATAAGACCCCCCCAGAATATATCAAAAAATTTTGCCATTTATTCTTTAGACCATAACTGGCATGTGAGTTAGAATGACATCTGGTTTGAGATATGCCACTGAAAATACTGTGTCCTTAACTGGTGAAAATAAATCTCCTCTAATATCTCCTAAAGCACAATGTCTTTATTTATACCAGAGAAAATATATAAATCCTGAAGCCAGTTGCTAATACCCTAATTGATTCTGACACATGTGCATCTTCTGCAGGATCTACAGAATACTTTGAACAACCCCTCAAGTGTGTAACAAATTCATTACTAAAAATAGCACAACTCAAGTCCTTTTAATATTTCTTCCAGGTCTCCCAGGAGTGAAGGCATTTCAATTCCATCTGAAACTTTTAAATGAGGTAAATGTGCATGCATCAAATAATGGCAAAAATAGACCTTCTATAAAAAAATAATAATGAGTGACCAAGAACTTTAAAAGCTAAAGATAAATTTAGAAAAATAACTCCTTGATTTTCCATAATCAATATCTGTATTTAATACCTCCATCATCAAAACTCTTTAAATATGGGCAATATAGTTCTCTTGAAGAACAGTCATTTTGAAGGGTAGTCAATTTATTAAGAGCCAGGAAAACTGTTAAAAGTCCATGAGGTCATGCTTGGGGTTAATTCCCGACTCTACCAATTACAGGATCTGTGACTGTTGGCTAATCACTACTTTTCCTGAAGCTGAGTTTTAAAATCTGAAAAATTAAAAGAATATCTAGAGCCTTACATATTTAAAGATACAATGCAAGCATGAGTATAAAAGTTCTGGGAAGATATATATATATATATATATATATATATATATATATATTCAATAATTGGTAGGTAACGTTATTGTTATTATTACTGTTATCATCATTTTAAATTGATTTCACTCCCAGTGCTTAATAGAAATTGTATGTGTAGCTGTCGAATACATTTCCTAAATTTTAAATTAGTATTTAAAAAAAATGCTTTGGGGAAGGCGTTTAGTTCAGCGGCAAGAACCTCTGCCTGGCAAATGAAAGGTCTTGAGTTCAATCCCTGGTACAAAATAAAAATAAAAATAAAATAAAATTTAATTAATGTAAATTTGAATTAACTTAAATCCAGTTCTGATTTCGTCAACGACTGTCTCTTTGCATTACGTACTAAAAGAGCAAGCTTACACGATGGTGCACGTCTGTAATCCCAGCATTTTGGGTGGCTGAGGCAGAAGAATCCCAAGTTTGAGCTCAGCCTGAGCAACTTACTGATTTTGTAAGACCCTGTCTCAAAACTTAAAAATAAAGGTGTGTGTGTGGGGGGGTGGTGCAGATTGTATCTCATTGTGAAGGAACTGGGTTCAGTACCTAATAACACCAAAAAGCAAATTTAAAGAACTCAACTTCATCTTTTAAGACACATGAAGCATCAATTATACCAACAGGAGGTATGGCTTTTCTGTTACCTTGGGTGTCCTATAAAATTAATGATTATATGAGCTCTGATTCCAGAATATATTTAGCAAAAGTATTCATTACAAGACCTATATGTTTCCTTACGGAAAAGTTATGTTTCTGAGAATTCTTTATAGAGTCTAAAATAGTAATGCAGGCAGGAGATGTGAAGTGAAATACTGGATGAATGAACAGCTTTCTTTAGGGGCACAGTGGTGTAACAGATATGCCTGATTCGACTCAGACTGCATTTTCTTCTTTGGTTCGGCCTCCGATCTCACACAGCCTGGAACTGAGGAGGAAGACCTTAATGAATTGTTTTGAATAAATAATATTCCTTGGCTAAGGGTCTGGTCCCCATAGATTAAGGTCTATAAGTCTTGGCAAAAGTAACAAAGAATAATGAGGGCATTATTTTACTTAAAATCTCCGACTGGATTAAGAATCCTCTGTTAATATTGTCTTTTATAGTTCATTTCCCAACAAAGGTTCTACAAATAAATAGTGCTAATTACCTAAAGTGTTATAATTTTATAGTTGTCAAGTACAGTAATGATAAGATGGCCAAAGTTTAGAAGTGGTTCTGGAAAAGCCTATGACACTAAACCAAAATTGCACTTTCGCATATGAACAGATGCATCTTCAAGAGAGTCCTTTGAAAAGTATGGGTAGATGATCTATGAGCAATTCTAAAAAAGAAAGTAATCATGAGAATTCTTTTAAAAATTGACATTTGAAGCCTATGGTGTATATGATGCATAGAGTAAAGGACTCTTGAAATTGGATAACTACATTGGCATTATCTATATCCAAACCATAGTTTTCACAAATAAAATGATACGCTCTGTGGATGTGTGTATATGTAAATGGTATTTATAGGAATACACAATTTAGTGGGGAAACAGAAAATAACAGGAGGATTTTCACACCAAAAGAACCAAGTGGCCCTTAAGAAAAAAGCTATTTTCATGGCAGGAGATGAAAGTCCTGTTCCCTCTTTTGTCCTCCCAAAAGGCTATTTCAGGAAACATTCTTGATTTCTCTTTCATATTAACACATATCCCAATGAACTTACTCATGTAAACACAATGTGGTTTTCTTTTAAAATAAGCCTTTACTCAATATATCAACAAGGTACTGTATAGTGTAGAGTGAAGTTTGCAGTTAACAAAGTGTGCGACACGGTAGGTCTCAGAGGATGTGTGATGCAGAATCTTCCAGCGCCTTACAGTCCCTTGTCAGAGAGAATACGCTAAACACAAACCAGAAGCAAATCAACATGTAGTTCAAACAATAACAAATCATCAGGATTAACTCTCAGTGAATATAATATCGGTCCTGTGGGCAATAAACGGTGGTGATGCCTCACCTTGCTTTAATTGCTAACAAATCTTACATCAGTGGACACTTTTGAATATGGCCCCATGTATATTTGTGTGCACACATGTGGGTGTTTTATACTAATAAAAATGTTTATTGCAATGGCCTTGCTTTGTGCTCTTCTAGTGTGTGTGCAGCTATGAAAACAAAAACTACAGGAAAAGAATCTGATCTGTCTTAACAACAGTATCATATACATACAAAACATCCCCCACCATCAGTGAAAAGCCTCCCCCATTGCCAGCAAGTGTCATTCAATCTTGCTGAAGATACTGGAGAAGGATACAATCTAGAGCTTCCTAGCATTAGTATTTTAACATGAAGAAGAGTACCAGGCAAGATTCATAAAGATCAAGAACTGGGAATTGTGTTTTGTATATGATTTTTCTCAACTGGACATGCTTTTAAACTTTGCTTTCCCAAGCTGGCAAGGAAAGTGACAAGCAAAAGTGTTATTCTCACGTTGTAAAGTAAAATGTAACGTCTTCTTATTACCGGTTAGACAAAAATGCTATAAACCAAAACATCAATGATAATTAACCACTTCACTGTCAAAGCTGCTCTGGACGCTATAGCTGAGGTCTTCTGGCCAGTGTGACACCCACGCCCTGCAGAGGACAAAGGTGCCTTATGTTTTGATGAGAAGCTTTGCTCCCAACCTGAGTGACCTGTCCTCCCCATCGAAGAAGGAAGTTCCAACTTACAAGAAATGACTAAGACCGTTATGGTCCACATTAGTAGGACATGGAATTGTAATATCAGCTACTTTATTATGACTTTTTCTAGACTGGGCATATCACACTTTCTGTTTATAACCTTGGGGGAAAATGTCTTCTAATATAGTTTCAGTAAACATGAGGATAATTAGAGATGGCATTATTTCTCACAAGGGAGACTGTTTCCCATTTTGTGAACACAGAACACTGTCAGAGGAATACTGTCCTATCTTGGCCGTCATTTTCAAAGGCAGTGTGGTGGCACTGCCTCTGGTGTCTCCATGATCACACACATCTCCCCAGAAACAGGGCATCAGTGACTATCCTGGGTATGAGTAACTATCTATTATAACTGTGTGACCATAGATATGCCTTTTGCTTTTGGGATGTTGTCTGTACAGTGTGACAAGAGTCAAGAATACCTCAGTTGGTTAGACAGTAACAACTTCTTTATAAGCCACCTTTGTCTTATGACCTTGGCCGGCAGTGTCAACCTTGACCCTGGACTAATCACATCAAAACACATAATGACGGCAACAGAGGCCCAAATACAAAGCAGATGTAGCTGCAAAACACATTCTTATGACTTAAAATGCCAGTCAAGGTACCATCCATGAGGGACGGCTGTTGAGCAATCTTCATGAGATGCAATAGCGATCAGAGCTTCCGTGACGTGCTCTCTATCCATGTGTAGGTAAGAGCCTCAGGTATGTTATTACAAACAGAGCTCTGATTTTAATTGTAGCAATCTTGGTCATGCTGCACACAAGATCAGAATAAAGGCGGTAATTTGGTACCATCTTTTGAGGAACACCTGCTAAAAGAGACTCTTTCAGGCCATTCTAAGTATTTCACATAACTGAGTCTCCATGGTACCACTTAAAGCCTGAATAATTCTGCAAATTTGACAACATATTATAGGAAACTCTCCATTCTTGTCTTTTACTGGCCCAAAGCAAAGAAGTTTCAACAGCTGAACATCCCACCAGAAGTTAAACATACAATACAAATACATGAAAATGATTATTTTGTGGCTAACAGAAATTAAAATTGTCAAAAGTAAAAGTACCACATTTGAACACAGTTTTATCTACATAGCCAAGGGGAAGAGAACAGCAGAAGGGAACTCACCAGCTACATACACAAAGACCCATGTCATTGTCCTGATTTCTGATGACTTACCAATCATCCTTACAGATTGTCTTATTCCTTTACTGTGTGGACCTAGCTTTAAAACAACAGCCAAAACCCTCTAGCTAATAGCCAAAAATGGAAACCAGAGTCACTTTAGAATTAATTTAGATGAATCCATAACTAAGTTCAGCTCTACTGGACTGCAGTTTCAGTTCTTGCGTCTACAACTTTATAGCTTCAGTTATATTTTCTGCTTACTCTGAGGGATGAAAGAGATTAAAACATATAAATTGGGGTATATTATTAAAGAAAATAAAGCTCTTACTATAAAGAAAAACTTGCATAGCATTTTATACCTAAACCTTTACAAAGAAGACATATCACAGTTTTATTTTGCTGAAAGAGAAAGCGAGATGACGGTGACACACATTTCATGAGTCCCTAGTATAATGACCAGTTGTAAATAAAATATGAAACACAGAAATTTCTCAGTGTAATTTTGAAATGAGTTTTCCAAGACTGTATTTTCTAAATAATGGATGTGATCTATAGCCCTTCTATATCTAAGGGATGCCAAGGATTAGAGTAGATCATTTCTATTTTTTTTAAAGATGGACATACTTCAAAACTACCTTGAATTAAGCACAAACATCCCACCTTTTCCTATGCCTTCTGCATTTAGCCCAGCTCTGGTAGAATTAGGGAAAGCCTTAATTCTCTGACTTGCTCATTTTGTATGAGAGGTCCTGCTAATGTAAGGTTAATTAAGCCCAAATCAGAGCAACATCTACGACTGAAAAATAACAAATGGGTTCCAACGTGGAAGAGAGTCAAAGTCAATCCAAGGTGAAAACCTGGTATTGATTTCAAAAATAGGCATTCTCTTATCTGTGATGTGTCTTTATCAGCAGTGAAAATTAGTATGCATCTTAAAATGTAAGACTACATATGAATATTTTGTGTAACCCAAACTGATATCCATATTTTTTTTTGAAATACTGAGCAGAGGAGGAAATAACAAAGGTGGCACAAACAACTTAATTATAAAAATATATGCAAGATGATTGGAAGACAAGAATTTGGGAAGGGGTATGGGTATTAATTCAAGCTATTTCAACATGACAGAAATGAAGTTGGTTGATACAGTATAATAGAACCACTCATCAGCCTTTGTCTAGCAGTAATTTTGTAAATAATAAGTCATTTTAATATATTCCAAACACTGTTTCTTTTGTTGGTCTAAATATCATGTTGATATAGCCTCAGTGAAACTACCCAAATAATTCTTGTTATCAAAAATAATTCCATTCAATATAGTTCTTCCAATTATTTTATTATCCTCTCCTAAAAAAGTATTCTAGAATATATCTCTGTTGAATGTGATTCAACCTGACAAATGATTTAAATAGTGACACGCATTAAGGGAGTTTTCTCGCTAGGACTGATCATACATGTCCCTGAACAGGACTGAAACCATACTCAGGTCTCTAGCTCTGTTATCACACAGGACCAGAGAAGCACAAAGAGTGATTTTTAAATCCCAATCAGAAAGCCAAACCCTGGGTTTTAGGATCTTTGCAAATCTCCTTTTGATTTTCTTGAAAGTGTCAGGTTGGGTTAACCTATCTCATGGGAACTCATCTCCTCTTCATGTTCTCTGCATTTCCTACTCTGGATCAAATCAGGGTAACTACCTTCCTTCTTATATTAGGTGATTTTTTTGTTTGTTTGTTACTTTTCTTCCAGACCAGGAGGTATAGAAATAGCATGAAAATATCTGGGCCATTTCTTGCTTTATCTATGTGATTCTTCTTACCCTAAGGAGTCCATCTGAATCTGCCCTTTCACCTGATCCTCAGCTCTAAGAAAGAGATTCATTCTGACAGCGCCTACAGCAAAGTGGTTAATGTGCATCGTAAGGAAGAATCATTCGTTCTTTTGCCTTGGCGTTGGGTTCTCATTGTACAACCCTGTACAGTACTTCAGCAACTATTTTTTTTTAAGATTTAAAAAGCAAAGAGTTACAAAACTGTTTGTAATTAACTTGAAATAGAAAAGATAGCACTTTTTTAAATCCCATTATATAGTACACCGTATAAATTACAGAGTATGCAAATGCACAAATGCATTTGTGTAACATTTATCAAATGTAATTTTCGTGTCTTTATGTGCACACAGGTGTGCGTTCCCAAGAGTCTGGTTGCCCGCCTTGCTGTCGCCGGGAGTCTGGCTGTTATGTATGGCAGTGCTCCAGGTCTGGCACGCTGCTGTTGCAGTAGCGCACGTTGTTGGGGATGTGACAGTCTGTGTAATTAATGCCCCCATTTGGGGTGTAAATGGGCTGCAGTCTGAAATCTCCTTTAAGGAGTTGATCATTATTTAAGGAGACAATCTGAAAACTCGTTTCTGTCATCTCCAGGATGGAGTTGTCCTTCTTGGTACCTGCCTCGCAATAGTCGTCTTTCCGCCGGCCCCGGTTGTATTTCCACTTCTGGGAGGTATAACGCCCCTTTTTGTGCATGTGCCAGCAAAAGATGCTGAGCAAGACCACGAGCACAAATATCACTGCGCCCCCAATCAAGCCCGCCAGCAGAAAAGGGGAGCCCATGCTGTGGGATGTTGTCTGCTCATGGCTAGAAGCAGTGTTGCTGCCATTGTTCAAGTAGGAGGCGTGGGTGGTGGCCTCCGAACATATGGTGTCTTCCATGGCACGGTAGTTAAAAGCATCCAGTGGCACTAAACAAATCCGATAGGTGGATTTGGGCTCTAAATTAACCAGGCTCAGGTGCTGCTTCTCACCGCTGACAATGCGTTCCTGAACAATGCCCCCCACCAGACTGTGGCCCATTTTCACCCAGGTGAGTTTGTACGCCATGACAGTAAAGAGAGAGAGCCAGCCGACTTGAATGGAAGTGTCATTCACAAAGTGGATGGAGAGCTGGATCCGTTCAGAAATGGGTGGAGTCACTCTTTCTCCGCCATCCCGGTCCGGAATGGTGGGGAGTTTGGTTGCAGTAGGAACTAGAGGCGTGTGGCTTCTGCTCGGGGTTGGCACAGAGAGTGTGGGAGACTGAGTCATGGGGGAAACTGCACTGGGGGCTGGGGTGAAGAGAGGCAGGCCTGGGGCGGTGGTGGGACACGACAAAAGATTCATATTCAACTCCCTGACGGCCATCCCCCTGACTTGTTCAGGACCTTGGCACATGAAACCCCGCACGTTGAGAGACGAAGGGATGTACTTGAGCCATTCCGTGACCCATTTAATACTGCAGTCACAAAACCAAGGGTTATTCCGAGCAGTGAGCTGCTTCAGGTTGGAGAGATTATCAAAGACCCCTTGGGTCAACATTCGCAGCTGGTTGTTGGATATATCCAGCCGCTCCAGCTTACGGAGATTGGAGAAGGCCGTCAAAGGGATGTGGTTTATCTGGTTGTCCTGCAAATAGAGCCGGAGCAAATGCGTACCTGGGAGATCCGGAGGCGGGTGGGAGAGCGAGTTGCGCACTATGGAGAATTCCTTGAGCTTGGTGAGATGGCTGAAGGTTCCTTCAGCAATGCCCTTGTTGGTCAGGAGGTTCCCATCCACAATCAGACGCTCCAAGCTCGTGAGGTTCTGAAAGGCCATGTCTGATATGAGCGCAATGCGGTTTTCGTCTACTCTGAGTTCCTGTAGGTCCACAGGAAGGCCGACAGGCACACTGCTCAGATGGTTCTTGGACAGAAACAACAATTTGAGACTTACAGCCTCCCGGAAGGCCCCGTCCTCCACCCCCACTGTGGAGATGGAGTTGTCATCCAAGTGTAGCTCTTCGAGCTTCAGGAGCTGAGCAAGAGCGGCTCGGGAAATGGTCTGAATGTTGTTTTCCTGCAGGTGGAGGACTCGGACGTTCTTGGGAAGGTTCATGGGGAATTCGTCCAGTTGGTTGCCGTAAAGGTAGACCGTGTGCACGGACTGGATGCTGTGCAGCTCTGCAGGAAATCCAGCATTATTAATTTGGTTGTTGTGGAGGTAGAGTACGGTTACGCCCTCCGGGATCCCAAGAGGCACTGAGGTCAAGCTTCGCTCGTTACAGTAGACAAAGTTCCTGTCACAGCGGCACACGCTAGGGCAGGCCAGGAGTTTTGACACTTGTGAATAGAGCCCCAGGGAAATCAGAAGCCAAGATTTCAGGAAAAGAGCCCCGTGGCCGGGCCACTTTGTGGTCTGTAGGCCCATTTCTGAAACAGGGAAATGAAACAAAATGTGGTGGGGAAAAGAAAAAAATAAAAACTAGGCGGGAAAATCAGAATGGGTAGGGTTCTGCCGAAGTCCAGAACGCTGGCTAGAGAGAATGTCCTGAGGGCGGATGATAAAATAATCTTCCCGATGTCTCTGATCTCATCAGCCTATGCTGCCCTCTCTGTTGCTGTGCTCCATGTGCAAAAAAATTCAACAGGGAAAATTTTCCACACAGGTAGCAGGTGATGGCAAACTACCAGCCGTTGCAACACTCGCCCAAATACAGAGCTCCCGTCTTCTGTTGGGAGTCAGGCTACAGTTCTCGTGGTTAAGCACAAGCTGCAGTCTGCTGTAGGAAAGAAGAGAGAGGACAGTACATTAAGCACAGTCATAGAAGAATGACTGATATAAATACAAGCCTTGGGAAAGCAATGTGATTGAGGCTAACTATAGGGAGATGGGTTGGCATCAAGTAGTAGTTTACCAGTCATTTAGTTGAAAATGTATTCAAGAGATAAACACTTAAAATATCATCAAAAGGAAATGGGATTTTTACTTCACACTGTCAATAATAATATTGTGAATTTTACATCCTCATCAGTACTTGCTCTTAGGAGCGATTGCATATCCAAACAGAGAAGTACAACAGACACACTGTGGAAGCCACTGAAAAGTGAATGATGATCACTTACAAAATCCAATCCATGACAGTGTTGCTCAAGATGAAGTTAGGGCTTGAGCAACTAGCAAAATTCAAAGAAAAAGTCTGAAGCCCTTTTACAGAGTTATACATCTTAAAATAGGAGAGTAATTCACTTTTGAAATGTGCCCTTGTTAAGAAATTCTTTCAAAAGCAGCACATCTCCAAAAGCATTTATTATATATGATTCTTCACATACAGTGAGGTAGGAAAATTGTAGCTTTGTAAGCTTCTGATTCTTCTTAAAATGTCCTTTAAAATTCTGATATAAAAGCTTATTTTTGTTTATTAGAGAATTTCAGAGAATAAAAATTACACTTATTATCATCCAGATGTAATCATCATTTTATTTACTTCCATTTTCTATGCACCATAATCAAAGTACATTTATTTATTTATTTATTTATTTATTTATTTATTTATTTATGTATTTTTGCCTTTTGGTTCCCAAACAATTCAAGCATTTTCCCCAGCAGCACAAAAATCATTTTTCCTCTTCTTCTGACACTAGGATGAATAATACAAATAAAATGCACAGACGCATGTATAAAGGTAGAGAGAAGAGTTCTCTTGCTCTGTCTCGCCTGCCTCCCTCTTTGTCTTCTTCCATAATAGCTTACACTTGAGTTACCAAGGAGACTGACCAAACTCCAGTCAGTGGCACTTTTCCTCTGATCCCCTCCTTTGGGACCTCCAGGTACGGATGAGCAGTGACATTGTGATCCCTTGAAGAGCTGCCAAGCTCATGATTGAGAATGAATTATTTTCCACCACAACAGTCTTCCTGACAGTGAGTGCTTTCTTGGGTTCATGTAAGGGCTTTTAGCAAATTTTGAAATGATAGAAGACAATTTGTAAAAGTAAAGGCAATCTGCGAGAAGCAATCACTCCTTCTTACTCCAAAATGTGTTCCATTTGTTTTTAGATTAGAGAAGTAAAGAAGTTAATTGAAAGGTGACAGATTTGATTTTCCTACAAAATGCGTTAACGTGATAGGACACGGGTATCTACAAGTCCTTTAATTCTCACCAACACACAGAAACTGAAACGATTTGTACGAAAATCACAGAGGGTATATTAGAAATTGTTCCCTTAGCTATCTTTAGAAATATAATTAAAAGAGAAAAAAAGCCACTGTAAATGTATTTTAAGTGTCAAGGGTAACATAATTTTTTCTATAATTTAAAAGGTTATAGACCACTTTATATGTCTTTGATAACTAGAAATGGTAAAATTCATTTTGCTTTTGATTCCTTGGAAACCTTTAAACCAGAGGAGAAGTATCTTTCAGATAAAAACAAAAGAACATGATACTTTATTTAAAATAAAACATTTAAAAAAGCCATGCAAATATGTATTTTTCATTTTTCGAGGCACACAGTTTCACTATGCAGTTCAGGCTGGCCTTACACTCACTATATGGCCCAGGCTGGCCTCGAACTCACAGCAATCCTACTGTCCCGGGCTTTGGAGCGCTGGGGTTACAGGTATGCACCACTGCGCCTGACACAAATATATATTTTGCAATGGAAATTGAGCCACTTTTTCCAGAAGCCATCTCTCTATGTGCATAAAGGACAATTTATGCAAGGAAAGATGCAGAGGAAAAGTGAAGTTAACCCCATCAAACTGATGCCATCCTTAGCTCAGCTTTGTAAGCATCTTAATGATTCATGATATCTTGCTGCTCAAGTATAATGTCTCGTCCAGCAGTCTGAGCCTGATCTGAAAAGTTGGTAGACAGGCAGAACTTCAGGCCCAGAATATGTTTATTAGCAAGAGTCCTGGGTGGACACATTAATATTGCAAAGGCATTATCATAAACACAGTGATGGCCTTAATTAATCACTCCTGTTTTGGTTTATTAAATGCAAAATAAATGCAAAAGCATGTCATATGATTCTTAAGAGAAAAGGCAGAAGATGTCCTAATCCCTTTTCTCTCCAGGAGATAACCTAAAATTTCATTTTGCATGTAAATTACATTTCTATGGGAACACAACAATAATCATATATGGCTTATGAAAAAATGTTTATTTTGATGATAAGCACAAACTTCTAGCAGAAACTTAAAGTCAAAGCAGCCCAATTTCATAGAATAATTAAGAATGTTTAGTCTTCAGAAGAGGAGGGAAAATAACACTAAAAGGACAAAATATGTTGTTGGGTGCAGAATTCCCCAAGAACCACTATGGAAATCAGTATGGAGATTGCTTAAAAAGCTCAAACTAAAAATTCCATTTGATCTAGCTATTCCCATTCTAGGTATCTTCCCAAAAGAGTTAAAGACATCCTGTTAAATGATACATGTATAGCCCTGTTTATATTTATAGCAGCACAATTCATAATGGCTGAATCTTGCAAGTAGCCTGTATGTCCATCAGAAGAATGGATAAAGAAATTGTGGTATTTACACACAATGGAATACTACTCTTCCAGAAAACAGAGTCAACTGTAGTCATTTGTAGGAAAATGAATGCATTTTAAAAACTTAATGTTAAGTGAAATAAATCAGACATGATTAAATACTAGTTGCTTCTCTTATATGAAAATCCCAACATATAAATAGTAAACTAAAAGACATATAATAAGAAGTAGGGAGATAAACTTTGTTCAAATGAGAAAAGGATGGGAGAGAGAAGGGAATGGGGTGGGGATAAAAAGAATGAAAAACAAAAAGAATTAAGATGTGTTATGTGAATGTACCAACTTCCAATGAAGAATATAATATTTACGAAACACAAACATGAACTTGTAAAAAATTTAAAAATGAGAAAGCAAAAAGAAATGAAACTCAGCTCAGAGAAGGAACAAAATTTAAACTGTGGAGAATTTTTCTCTTTTGCTTTTCATTGAGTATTTTGCTTCTAGATCATACTAATTCCACACTTCCTAATTACAAGGCACTTCATTGATGGATTTTTAAATTTGGGGATAATAATTGCTTTATAAGTTTGAAATATGGAGAGTGTTTGAGTTAATTTTTTTTATTTGTTTGAATGTTTTATGGAATATTTCTTCTGTCTCGGACACTAGAAATTATACAGAATGACAAATCAAGGGCACCAGAAACTTTCACTGAAAGTAGAGAAGAATTTCAAAAGCTTTAATGTAACAAATACTCTTTGAGGACAACCAGAAATTGTTCTGCCTGTGTATTAAAGATGATAGTAACAGCAGCAGTTATCACAAGCAAGCTTTTTTTACTTTAACTCTTTTCACAGAAACAAAATCAAAGTACATAAATCATGTAAGAGCTCTCTGAAAAGTGTTTCTCTTCTAGTGCTACCTAATAAAGATTTTTTCTTAATTAATTCCAGAAGTCTAGTATTCCAGGAGCACTTATTAAACCCAGAGTATAAAAATCATAGTACAGAAATTAAGAATTCTCAATAAGCATTGCCAATCACATACGACTCTAGAACAAACCCAATAAAATCTTAATGGTTTCAGCATTAGTGGGATTGTGTCAAGACAGTATGGTGCAAGAAGTGGTACAAATGAGGAATCTCAGCCAATCCCTTTCTAGGATTCTCCTAGAAAAGTTTTCCAGGGTTCTGTTCAATTTAAATTTCTAGTGTTAGGTAATCAGTGCTCAAAATCAGACCCCTGCACGTGCAGAATCCATAGAACTCCACTGCACTATAAATGTCTGGAATAACCTGGAATAGCCTGGAAACATGAAAACAATTTATAGATCTTCTGCACATTTCCACATTCCTGAGTACAGGTTATAAATATCACTCATATGACAAGCAGAGTTTTATATTTTGCTGGCCAAGATGTGGAGGTTAGGAAAGGAATTTGGAGGACCACAATAATAGTTATCACAAACTTGAAACCATTTTTCTTTATCATTTTACTGGACCAAGTTTATATAAGCTTCTCATTAGACAAATATTTTTCTTTTCTAAGGCAACGAGAAGGAAAGAAAGTGAAGGAGAAAGTGAAGAGTGGGAGAGAAAGTGAAGGAAAGATGGAAAGAAAAGAAATATTTTATTTAAACTGTTGACAATTTCCCGGCTCCAGTCAGTCTAGAATTGGAACTGTTAAAATCAAAGCAAAAAAGTTATGCTAACAAAGCACAAAATACTATAACTCATTTTAAGAATTGTTCTCATAAGGTTTCCAACCGGTTCAAACAGAGATAAGTTTAGAGCAAATGATCACTGCCCTAAGTTCAAATGTGTAAACTTTAAGGACACATTCACTATGACAACACACTTCTCTCCTTTCACTAGAGAACTCCCATTGAGTGCCCCATGTACCTTTAGATCTGAAACTGCAAAAAGGAAAACAAAAAACTACAGCATTTTTCCGTATCAGCCATCACTCACACATACATTTGATCCAGAAGGCAGAATCACTAGTTGTCTTTATGATTGGACAGCAATCTCTCAAAGTTATGGACTGGGGATTTGATTGGAGCAAAAAGGAGTAAAGCAGAATTTTAGGGGGAAAACAATAAATTGAGAGAGTCCCAACAAAATACAAAAGTACATGGTTCATAACATGTTGCCTTCCCGTAGCTCCTATGTCTATACTAATCAATCCACTTCTAGGAGTAACAGTTGGATGCATTCATAGTATTAATGTGCTTGAATGAATATTAAACATCTCAAGTTTTGTAGAAAATAACCAATTTCTCAGATTCTTAATCTTGGAAAGATTCTTTGCCATCATTTGATACATTAGTCCCCTGGTCTTGAAGATCGTCAAAGACCTGAGGGGAAACAGAGGATTCTGTGTTTCACCTCTGCAAATACTGGCACAGCAGGTCTGCTGAAGAGGTGTGCTGCGTGCAGTTTGTCAATTTACCCCAGGAGGATCTGATGATCAGCCACGCTACCATCTGTGTACCTAGCCACTCCCTATCAGGAGCTGCTTTCGGGGGCACCCAGGCGACTGGTCTTTCTGTCTTCTGCATCGTCAGTTAGGAGTTGTGGAAAGAGCAGAGGTCCTGGAGTCAATCAGAATTTAGGACTGACCTCAGCTCATCCCTTCCCTAACAGCAGGATGACTACAACTGAGTTTATCTCTTTAAACTTCACTTTCTTCGTCTCAAAGTGGCTATTATTAGCTGTGTTTATAGAATCACTGGGAAGATTTGTATCGATTAAGCACAAAGCAAATTGATTTGAGAGACGTTGAGAAGGTGAAGGGAACAATGACAGATGGACTCTGGGGACAGAGGACCTGGACGGCATTTTCACTTCCAAGTAGTGCTACTGGAACAATTGCTTCAACGTACCCACAAAATACACACAAAAAGAGGGGAATTAATAGAATCAATCTCCCAAAGATTTGCAGGATTGTAAGTCACTCAGAATACTAAGCAATGTCTGGAAAACACATTCATAACACTGATCATTCCTTTTAGCTTTAAACAACAACAAACTTTCCTGGACAATGAAGCATTTTCTTTATTTTCCCTCACCAGGTAGGGCTGCTCTTCTTGAATCCATTCAATTTACTTTCACATTTCATTCATTAATTCTAGTTCTTTCCTTTGGTGATATACAGATAGCTCTTCCCATCCATCAACCCTGAAAATAACGTGGCCACAGTCACTAGTTCCATCAGTGTGTGAGAGGGTTAGGGCCCGAAGCAGGTATAGGCTGAAAAGTCTGCTTGCTCTTTAATACATTCTGCCTCCCTGCAAAGCTCCACGCAGGCAGAGGCTGGTCAGCATTTGCTCTTGGTTATTTCCCCAGAGCCCACAATAGCACACGGCATGCACTCAGGAACCATTTGTAGAATAAATGAACGAATCAAAAAACGACCTCTAGGTGACTGCTTTGTTTGAAGAGGCAGTCTGTGAAAACTCTTCAGCATCTTCCATCTGAGGTCCCATAAGAAATCACTGAGATAATATTTCAGAACAGCTTTCGAGGGTTTTAAGCTCTCCTAAACTATATGGACAGATTGAACAAGAGATAAATAGATAGATAGATAGATAGATAGATAGTCCCCGAACATTAAGAAATTAGACTAACTTAGTAAAGTCACAGAGCATGTGACTAGAAAATAAATGCAGTTCCTACAGAATTATAATGCCTGCATAAAATGAAGTGCAATTCTATGTTTTAACATACGATATTCAAAAAATGCACCGCTGTGAAGCATTATCACAAACTACGTTGGTAAGATTGCCAATACCTAGTGCTTCAGTCTTATAATGGTTGAGAGCTAAAAATCAGGATTTTGTGTTCTTCCACACTATATGTATAAACATATATATAGTCACATAATAGCAATAACTTCTAAATATTCACATAAATTCCCTGTGACACTTTAACTGAGCTTTAATTGCATGGCATTTTACTATTTCCTATTGTTAGAATCACTATAAAATAGGCCAGTATCTTTGAAAGGTATAAAATAGCTTGTGAAAAAAAAATAAACTGAATCGAAAAATATAAACATGGCCTACTTCCCCACCAAAGCATTGCACCACATATGTAACAGACATAGTGTTTCAGAAAATCTTACGTCTCCTTTACAAGAAAAATGCAGATTCCAATCTTCAATACTGATTAGGCCCATGTAATGAAATTACACAGTGCATATTTCCAGGTGAATTATCTGGTTTTGAGGCTAAAAAATGAACAGTTCATTGCATAAGCTTATTTTGGTATCAGAGGTATGCCTCTGAATATAAATGGCATGAAATTTCCTCCGTGAATAAATAAGCTTTTACACTGTATCCTCTCATCTTCAGAACACCTGTCAGGCTGAGGTGTCAGGCTATATGTTCAGGGGACTGACTATTCCTGGATGTGAGAAATGAGGGGGGAAAGAAACAGGAGGAAGATGATTATTTCTTATCCTTGACCCTCTCATTTTCTCAAGGACATTTTTTCTCTCAGAACATGACAAGATATAGTGAAGATTAAATCATTTCCAAAGCTTAAAATAAAACTCTAGATGAGCCACGTTGGTTTTATATCCAGTAGAGCTGCACAATACACAGAAGAACAACTCAAAGGAGAGTGTAAAAAACACAAGGCTGATTTTTAAAGCCCCCTTTTAAAAAAAAACAAAACACCTCTAGTGATGGCCTTTTCATTTGAAGATGTGTTCCTGGCCCATGTGCATATAACTGCTACCAGAGCAAAGGTGACACTGCTTAAGAGTGGTTACAATAACACACACATACCACACACACACACACACACACACACACACACAGATCACAAAACAACAATTCACAGGAGCAGACATCTTTGATTCACTTTTCAGTCTTTTTAAACCACTTTACATTTGGGTAACATAGAGTTGTGATTGTCCCTGATAAATAAAAATAAAACTCAAGTATAAGAGTGGTGTGAAGTCTGGAAAAATGAATTATATGCAAAACACTGAGGGATGGTAAGGTCGTCACATACTGGAAATTGGACTGGATCCCTCAGTCCTCCAATGGCTACACTTCCAAGCTTGGCTGAAACGCAGGCGGTGGTCCTCGGAAGTAGTCTAAGTGGCCTGTGAGGTTTTCCTTACAAAGTACGGAATCCAATCATGAGTCTGTCCCTGAGATAAACCACAGGGCAGGGGAAGGACTGGTAGGCAGTGACTCCAGAAGTCATCCTTTCCCGGTGAACCTCCATTTCCCTGAAAGCCAGTTTCCTGACGTTTATACAGACCTGAAATTATTGACCAACTCATTTAGACTAGAATAACAGCCTCTCTCTAAATGCAAGGGTTTCTGGCCCACATTCCAAATCAGGTAAAATGTATTAAAACTCTTCTTAAAACTAGTATCTCCCATTCATCCTTCAAGAGTTACTGAGTGGCTACCACGTGCTGCAGAGGGGGCGGAGACAAAAGAATCAGGAAGGAAAATTGTTTAAAAAGTGTTTAGAAAGCAAGAAAACAAAAATCAAACACTACAGACTTGACGTTCCAGACAATAGCACTGGGGGCGATGCCATGGAGGAGACGAACTGTGATAAAGAGTAGGTGGGGGTGTGTGAGTGGCTGCTGCTAACGTGCTCAGGGATCATGTGACACCCAACAGCTGAGATGTCAGAGCGGGGACCCAGGGTGAGAGAGGGCAGGGCAGGGGGAAGACAGGCCAAAGCACAATCCAGGCCTAACCACGAGCAGGCACAGAAGAACCAGGGAAGAATTTAGCCATCTTTAGGCTGAAAATGGAGGAAGGCAGAGAGCAGGAGAGGTCCAGACTTCTATGGAGTGGGACAGACAGAGCTTTCTGTGGCTCTGGAAAGCCGTTGGAACTTTAATCTCAGAGCAAGGAAAGCCTGAAAGTAAATATCCCCCAGCAGGGTGGGAATGGTGAGAGAAGATAAAGATCATTACCTGAATCTGTGCAGCACAGAACTAAAAGAAGTGCCTCCAGAAAAGAAGTAATTGTCAAGTAGAACAGGAAATTTTACTGAGAAGAGGAGCTCAGAGAGGAAAACAACTTTAAACTCCTGTGAAAATTCTCCAGTGTGTCTTGTCTCAGAATCTCTCAAGCACACCACACTTTTTTGGGGGGTTTTGTTTTTTCTTCTGCTGTCTCAAATTATTTTTGGAACCAGATGAAGTATAAATAATAAATAAAGAAATACAGCTTTGTGTAAACAAGGACTTTGATGACAAAGTGAGGTACCCATGCTGGGTAAAGAACCAAGTAATTAATTAGAAGGGTCTTTCCTTTTCAACCCAGAGCACTGAAGCCTGCCACTCTGCTTAGCAGAATGTCCCCTGCACTGGGGAACACACAGACCACCCACTGTTCACTAGCTAGTAAATTGCTCCCTACCTATAAATTATTCTGTGTGGTAAAGCACTAACCTTTTTTTTTTTTTTCTTCTTTTTCTGAATTTCTAAGCATAGCTTGGCAAAGGACTATGGGTAATTTGAAATAGTACTGTTCAGTGACTCTGGTGATGAGTTCCAAAGCTGTACAATCCAGGATTTGACATGTTTGACATGAAGATGTCCTGGGCTGCATCTTTCCTGAGAGGTTGCTCAGTCTCACCTCCGCAGGTGAGGGCAGCCCTCCTTTAAGGGGTGCAGATGTCCCCTCTTGCTTTGATTCTACCTGATGTCTGGTCAATGGCTTCTAGAACCAAGACCCTGCCTAAGGATTTTTTGGTCTTTGAGAGTCTCAAAGGTACAGAGACCATCGGGATTTTGGGTTAAGATTTCAGGAAGCAAATTCTCAGTGGTACAACCACCACAATGAACTACTTGTCCCTGGTGCTTTCTTAGAGTGTCCTGGCTCTCTAAATTTTCTTGGCCTTTCCTCAGGGAGTTCAGAGTATGAAAGTCATCTAAAAACAAAACAACACAAAAAATCTGAAACTGACCAGAGTCCATCATCAGATATATGTACTGATCAGGAAAAGGGAGGTACAGTAGGGTGGGGATGGGGAAAGAAGAAACAGAACTTCCAAAGCATACACTGCCCTTTCAAGGCTACATTTTGAGTACAGAGAAAAAGAATTTCTTGCCCCAAATATTCTCCTAGCACCTGAGTAGAAGTCTTCACTTCGTCTGACTTTCAGAGGTTATAACACCTCTAGGCTTGTTCAAACTCAGGAAAGTGAATGTACAGTCCATTAGGAATGGAAAGGCCATGGGGCTCCTGGTGGAACACTGGGGTAAGGGAAGAGCTGGGGACCAGGGTCCTTGCACTGCTGCTCTTCATGAAGATATACTAGAATGTGAGAAATCTCAAGTCAAATTTGCCCAGCCTTTGAGGACTGTGAGAGGCAAATCAGTCATAGTAGAAATATTACACTAAAATGCTTTGTTAATGAAATTTATAGCTCTTAAAAATTTGTGGAAGACCTCCATACATATATATATATATATATTTTTTTTTCTCCCTGTATAGTTTTGCTCAGGCTGCTGCATGTATGTTTTGTGCAGACCCACAGATGGTGGTGACACTTTGTGCACTGTGGAGACCTGACTATACAAAAAGTTGCAAGGAAAAATAGCAACGTCAATACAGAATTTTATCTCCTAAGCATATCTTCAGCATAGAAGAAGCAAAAAATTTAGAGAACATTATCAAATAACTCACAGGTGTCACTAGATTTGTTAGCTATGGACTTAACAAAATCAAATAAAAGTCTCTCATCTGATAATGTATTCCATAATCATGTAGGTAGTGGCCTGTTACGAACTGAAATGTATCCCCCCAAAATTTACTTGTTGACACACTACCCTTTCAAGCCTAGGGAGGAGATTACATTTGGGGGTGTAGTTTCTAAGAGGTAAAGTTAAACTAATTTCATCAGGCTAGGTTCTGTTCCAATATGCCCAGTATAAGAAATCATGACATACATGTACATGGTAGAAAGACCATGGGAAGACATAGCAGTGAAATCTATCTAGAATCTAGGGAGAGGTCTCAGAAGAAATCAATCCTCTCTACACCTTTCCTTTGGACTTCTAATATCCCAGATTGTGAAAAAATGAATTTCTGTTGTTCAAGCCACCCGGTTTGTGATATTTTCTCATGACAGTTTTTAAGTTAACACAGATGCATTTAACTTCCTAATATAGTGAAAAGTACATAAACTACAGCTCACATTAAGAAAGGCGTGCTCCAACTGATCCTAACACGACGTGATTAAGAAATACCCCACTTCATCCAACTCTCATAGCTGGCTGCAAAGCAAACTTGTTTGCAAACGGATGCCAAGTCTCGGTCTAGACTTCTACTTTGAACCTAATTTCAGCTTCTAGCCCTCCCAGGGGAATTTCTTGTTCTTGGCCTAAACACTTTTCTTTTCCCAGGTGCTGGGGCCCCACCCCTAGAAGTTCCAAGAATCCTATTTTTCAAGCTAGTGAATAAGGACTTAATATCCTCTATGGCAATCCATTAATAAAAATGAAAACTGCCACACAGTCGTTAAGATAAGTAGTACTGCCTACCTCTAACTGCTTTCTCAGATGCTAAAAGTCCTTCAGTCCTTTACTGTCCCCTGTGCATGAATAACTCCCAGAACTAAGTGTCTTTCTCTGGAGGAAAACATACCTGGAAGGAGGAAGAATGAATCTCTCAGGCAAAAATGTGCTCAGTCTCCCATGATAAACAGTCAGCTCCTAATGTCTGGGTTGGGGAAAGTGCAACAGGGAAAATATTCTAGGTGACAGCGAGCTGGTGCCCAAAGAGATGAAAACTGGTTCTTCGGGATATAAGATAAAAACCTTAGACTTATGGTATGTGCTTCCATAATACATAAACACATACTGAAAACCATTTAAGCCATCTTCCTTGGGAAGCAATTCTGAACACAATTTGAGAGAAAGCCACCGACTACCAAGCCTGTATAAAAGTAACAACAGCTCAGTTGTGATAAGTGCCCTAAGAATGCGCCATACCATGAGTCTGAGACTGGCCAACCCACTCTATTGTCTTGGCAATTTCATGAGATACATATTATTGTATTGCCATTTTAGGGAGGAAGAAACTGAGGTAGCATATGTCTAGTTTACTTTCTTAAGATTACACAGAAAATGGTAGACATATGTAACAGAAAGCTTCCATCAACATTCTACCCAAAAACACTAAGCTTTCTTCATGTCAGTGAACTGTGTTGATGACATGCCCGGTATTGGCAGTGCCAAGAGATTCTTCCAGTAGCTCCCATACGAGCTTCGCTACTGACCTCTCTGCTAACGGAGCATGCTAAACCATGAACCATTTGTATTTTTTATAATAATCCTATAACATAAACAAAAAGTTTGCAAAGAAATAAAATAAAGGTCTAATTGGGAGCTACTTATTGATGAAAGTCTAGTTGAATGGTGTAGAAAAGCCTATTAAAAGCAAATCAGTTACCGCTGCTGGCAAATGATGTCAGAAGGGGATAGAATAGGCAGAATTTGAAAAATCCTGCATTCCAATATAAGAAAAAAGTACTGATCATCAAAATTGACTCATTTTCAGAAAGAAAACAATGCTAATTTAATCAGAGGTTCCATATGCAGACTAAATCCTGGGCTGTTCTTAAAAAAAAAGCAGCACATTAATGTGCAAATAAACATGCTTTGCGTGCAAGCTATCATTTAATAATTTTATGATTTCTTAATTTGAACAAGTTAACTCCTTGATATTTGACAGTAAGGACACTCTAGAAATTTCCAAATGCATAGTCATGGCTCTATTAGCCTTCACTCTTGGAAAATTGGTGACCTACTGAACCAAAGCTGGAACGGAAATGGTGAGCACTATCATATTTAGACAGCTACCATTACTTATGGAAATTCGGCTCCCAATCTCCAACTCTACTGCGAGTTACCAAAAGAACATGTAGCTGAGAGGAAAACTAAATTCCAGGCTGACTTACAGGTCTTTGCTTTAGCTATTGTTTGACTAGAGAGAGTGTGTGGTGGACTGGTGGGGATTTTTAACTGAGTCAGATAGAAAGGTGTGGGATAATATCAATAGAAAAGATGAAAAAGCTCAGCTAAAGTTTTATCCATGCCCAGGCACATCGACAACCTGAATTATTTATCAAATTCACACTGCAGTTAAGCCCCAAAGGGACGATGAATTCTTAGTGGCATCTTTCTGTGACCTGTGATAATTCTGTTCAAGAGTCACAGAGGCACCAAAGGCAGGGACAGCCAGCCTAGGGTGGGGAGGACACTTCTGTGCTCCCATTTTCTCTCCTATTCCGCCCCCCTCCATTTCAGTCCTTTGCACACACACAGCAGGAAAGACTATTTTTTCTTTCATTTTCTATGGCCTCTTTGAAAGTATTTCTTGAGCACTGCTCTGAACTGCAGCCATTTAGAGCAATTTAGTTCATCTGCATCCTTTTATCGCCTCTTCCATTAGTCCAATTTCAAACACAATAAGAACAACAACAACAAAAGAATCTTGGTTTTAGAAACAATCCCTAGGCCTATTTATCTTGCCTTGGATTTTTTTTTCCCCCTTTCTTGGTGGAGTTTTCCAGTGATTTCTCTATTTCTTCACTCATACCAATTTGAAGAAACAAATGTTGCCCACAGCAATCATTTATCCTTAAAATGTGACCTACTGTGAATAATGTTCAATATGTGAGTTAGATGATAAAAAGTCAAGGACGTATTCCCTCAAGATTTCAAGGGTCCTTGAAAAGCTCAGTCTAGTTAAGTAGACAAAATTGACACAGTAGAGAAAATTTCCATAAAACACATAAATGTAGAAAACACAGGAAATGAGATGTAAGAAGTATTTGGAAAAGAGTGAGGAAATTGTGATTTTACAGACATGACACTTAAGTTCCCCACATCATTCATCAGTGTGAAAGGGGATGGACTTCACTATATTTAAGATCCTTTCTAATTTCTAAATGTGTCACTATTTTTCAACCCATCCCATCCCAAAAAGAACACAAACATTGCATAAAACATTTTTTATAAGTAGTAAGATATGACAGGATTAATTTAGTAAAAATGACTTCTTGAGTTTTCCAGTTCATCAAAATAGATTTCCTAGAGTAGAAATAAGTACAGAATGAAATAGGTGTGGGCTTCCCTGAAAGGAGTACACTTTCACAGAGGCAAAAAGGCCTGATCAAAACACAGGGAAAAGTTACTTTTTGTTACTCAGAAATATGTTCAAATTTAATCTCTGATCTCTTATCCATTCTTCAGTCTGGTCTCAGGTTCCAGCATAGGGCAAAAAGGAAAGACCAGCGAGAGGACATGTCATCTTCATTCACAAATTATTCATGTGTCCTTAACTTGTCCTCGTTAGAAAGCTTCACTCTTCAATGAACAAAAAGATGGAGGCATCTTTTATGTGATGGTTTTGTGGTTATCACTTATTCAGGCAGTCTCATTATTCTAGAAAGTATTATGATGCAAGAGTCTTAAATTTTTTTTCTATTCTTCATCAGTGTTGGAAGATCAACTTTCCTTTCCCCCAGAGAGGCAAAGTGCCCTCTATATAGTCTGCTCTGCCACTTATCTGAGTGGAACTCTGGTGTTACTAAGTGAGCTCATACTAAATGGAGAGCTCCTATTGAGAAACCTTCAGGGAATTCAGATATAAATCAATGCAAGTTTGCATCAGTACTTACGAGCAAGGAAAACCATGATGAACAATCAATGAATAATTGAAGGCAGAAGATCATAAATGCCATAAATAGATGTATCAAGAAAATCATGCACAGGCACAAAACAAAGAGAAGTGCTATTTGATTGGGGAAATCTGAAAGACCTGGAAAAAATGCTGCATTGGAGATGAGCTTCACTTGGACTTCCCATACTCCCCACTGAGTAATAAGAAAATTATCTGTAGCCGGAAATTTGGCTCAGTGGCACAAGCACCTGCATGGCATGTGTAAGGTCATCAGTTCTATTCCCCAGTACAAAAAAAAAAAAAAAAAAAAATATATATATATATATATATATATATATATATCGATGCCCAATACCCAAATAAAACAACCTTAGAGATGATCAATCACCTGGGGTTATGGAAGATTCCTCAACAATGTACTCTTTAAATGGCATTAATTTCATTTCTAGAAAAATAAAGGATCTCACATAGAATTTATGGATATGAAAGGATACACCATCCATTTGTGACATTCTAGCTGGTTGCAGATCCATTCAGTTAACAGGGCAAAAGTCACTGATGGGAGGGGACAGTAGCTAAAATAAAATCATACCCTTGTCACTGCACTCTTTATAAGAAGTGGAACTTATGCCAAACTGTAATTCCCTGTGCTGAGCCTGGAGTTCCATTAAGCCATTCTTGCTCTGAAAACTCCAACTTGGCTTTGAACAAACCCTGAGGAAGACAAAAAGAGCATAGACTGTAATCAGTCCTGATTTCTCCAATTTGTTCTCTGAGCTACAGGGTGCTTTCATGAAATCAGAGGTGCCATCTCACCTTCCAAATCAAATGCTGAGCAGAGAGGAACCAGTCCTGTACCTGAACTCTCCTGCGAGGGTGAATCCGATCACAGCACAAGGACTATTCTAAGGTTATCTTTAAGTAAGATGGTTACCTCGAAAAGATGAAATAAATTTATCATAACTTTTTGAAAAACTACCTTTTTTGAGAGACAAAAAAGAAAAAAAAGTCTATAGGTATGTTTCGCAAAATGCATGCATACTCATATATACATACTTGCAGAAGTTATGTACAAATACATGTGCAAATATGCTTCTTGCCACAATACATCTGAACAGGTGCTTCACTCTTCTTTGTTTAATAAACAATATTCCTATGTTTGGGCTTAGTCTATTAACAAAAGCAAGTAACTATTATGAAATGGGCCTTCCTCTATAGAGAAGCAGTGTTGGTTCTAGGTGATGATCTCCTCTATCTGACCTCCAGAATTACCATTTGTAGAGCCTGGTATTCAGAACATTCCATGGTGACTTGAAAGTATAATCTGTCTTTTCTTTCTTTCTTTTCTTTTTTTTTTTTTGGCGGGGGAAGGGTATGGGGATCAAACTCAGCACTTCTTGCTTACTAGGCAGGTTCTGGTGCCCCTGAGCTAAATGCCCCATCTTCCATTCCTGAGTACTGCATTCCAGCCATGGGCAAGCTTTCTGCTAGCATTCTTTCTTTCTTAGCTATCCACATCTCTGCGGCTTTACCCATAACAGCAGTAGTTACAAAAGACCTAATATTTCCATGGAATTTTTCACTCAAAAAATATTCTTTTGACACATTCCACTGATACCCAACAATATCTTTAGCTTTCATTGGTTATACTTTGTCAGTAACAAAAGGGGAGATCAGGAAATACCAAGGCTTGTCTAAATCGCAGGTAGAGAGCTGGGGTTCAAAGCCCAGTATTGGGACTCAAAGATTGTACTGTTTCCTTGGGGCTGGCAAGGTTTTAGGGTTTTTCTCCCCAGGCCATTAATCCACTGCAGAATGCCATTCAAAAGCTGTGAGGCAAACTGCTGTCTTCCATTACACAGAGGCTTGTGGTTTCACCAGGGAATTGGTGATGCTGAGCATAATTTTAGTCACGGATGTCTGGCTGTGTGCCAGACCCTCTTTATGAGGTTCATGCTGTGTCATTTAAAGTTCAAAGAAGCTCGTAGGCAATGCTGACAAATAGGTTCAACAATAGTCCGAGTCCCAGAGTGAGTTCAGCTTGCGCAAGGTCCTTGGGTACCTGCTCAAAGCCACATTCTGTTGCTGGGTCTCTTGCAAGCTGTACCTCCTTTTCATCTCATCCTTCACCTACCTCTCACACTTACAGCCTTTGCCTTCCCTTGCCTGGTCTTTGCCTGTCATTAGCAGGAAGTTCTTTCTGCTGTTAACCTTGAAACTCTTACCAACTCCCTCCCACCCTTCAGCCTACTCTAGGGTGTGGCTTCCATGTGTTTCTTAGTCTGGGTGACTCAATAGTACTTTTCAAATGTAAAAGAAAAACAATAACTATCTTTTTGGTTTCACAAATGCTAAATGAGTCATTAAGCAGACATGCACAAGAATTTATAGTACTCTATGCAGCACAAGGCACAAGTTTAAAATTTGGGAACACACTGGTTCTGCTTTGATGATAAGGATGATTCTGTCTTAGCTATTCCCAAAACCTTCCCAGCACTGAAAACTCAACAAGCTCCCACTCCATTCCTCTGTTTTACTTTCATGTCAACCATATTGTCTCTGTTTCTTATTCGCTGGCTTGGTATCACCCAGTTTACACTACCTGAGTTATGTTTGAAACTCTTCTCTAAGAAGTCAGCGATGTGATTTCATAATACACAATCCGATGGCCTCTCAGTCTTCATTGAACTGACTTCCCTGCAAAGACTAATACACCTAACACTTTCATTTAAGCTCTCCCTTCTACATCTTCTCTAATGTCCTCTCCAAGTATTTGCTTTATTTCTCTGATCATAACTGACTGCTTCCCAACCCTTCAATGTGCACAATCATCTAGTTTTATTCCCAAGCACTTTTTTTCAATACACGGTAAAATGATACTGCTTCAATCTGATAAAGCTAGATACCATATATTTAACTCTATTGTAATATCCAGTCAAAATTGCAGCTTTATATCTCCAAACCCATGAACAATGACAGTTGTACATCCACCTTCAACTTCACCTCTCTCAGGCTCTTTGAGTGCCTCCATTTTGACCAATGACATTGACATTCTCTCCATTTACCCATACGCAGAAGTCACCCCTGCTCCCCTCTTCTCCTTACCCATCACCCAGATGAATCCCTCCTGGGGCCAATTCTTCTGTATAGCATCTCTTTGATGCTTCTCCTTCAAATAGTACTGCCACCCTATAAGTGAGTGACAGTGCATCTTCCCTAGAAGCCTCGGTCTCCAATCTCCAAACAACACTCAACTAGTATAGATGATACTTAAAGTATCATTGTGTCCTTTACTGTACTGTCTTACTGGAAACTGGTGTGAGAGCATCATTCTTACTTTTCCACAGCTATACATAACCCATCTTTTTATTTGCACCTTAGCTTTAAATCACAGATTGACTATAACAGTTCCTTGTTGTGCAACTGAAGTTAAATTCATGTCTTCATGAGTTGGGTTCTCCATTTGTAAAACAGAAGTATGAATGTGTTATTCAGCTGAAGAAAAAGACTGAGAGACGGAGAAAGGAAGGAGAGAAAAAGAAGAAAGTAAGGACACTAGCAGTGAATTGAATGGCTAAAGTACAATTTAACAAGTTTGTTTAGCTGTGTGCTGCACTGGTAGATCAAGTTAACACTGCATCGCTCAGCCCAGTGTGGTAGGGAAGAGAACAAACAAGCAAGCTTTACAGTTGGAGAAACCAGTGCTTCTTTCCTGAATATTCTAGTAAGTACCTGTGCTACATAAGAGGCCATTTAATTCACTGAGTCATAGTTTTCAGTCAATAAGTGGGACTAGCAATATCTGTCTTCCAGAGTTAATTTAACATTTACAAATAGCAACACACTATGTCTTCAGTAAATTCCAGACCACGGTCCTTGACTAGGACCTAAGGAGGAAACAGCCAAAATGTGGCCATTTCTGACCCTAGAAAAATACTTTTAACCTACTGAGTCAAAAGTGCTTCACAGAGGCAAAAGCTGTTTGCTCCTGATGCCTATATTAATCACTTCCTCATCCCTGGAGCAAAATACCCAACACTCAAAACTTAAAGGAGAGGTATGTTTTGGCTCACAGTTTTCGGAGGATTTGGTCCAATGCACGGTTGACTCCAAACTGGAAATGGTATAGTAGAAGAGCTTGATAGAGGGAAGTTACTTGCCTCATGGTAGAGAGAAGGAAGGAGCAAGAATTATGCTTCCTCCAAGCAGATCTCACCAACAGCCTACACAGCTAGCAGGACGGATCAACTACTGCTGAGTGCTTTGCCCATGATCCAATCTTCATCCCAAATCCCACCTCTGAATACGTAAGACTTCTGAGCAACATCTCAGATCCAAAGTATAGCATCATCCTACTACAAAAAAGTCCTGGCTTTATAACTTCAGCCTAGTACATAATGGGAGAGTATGCTATTTATGACTAAGCCTATCAGCCAGTATTGATGGGGTAAAAAGAGTTGAATCTTGAATCCTAGAGCCCTAAAACACTAGTTATGTGGTCACTTAGTTTGTGTGGGCTTGAGGATTGAAAGCATGCCAAAAAAGGTTTTTAGAGTCAAGGTCTCTTTCACCTTGAGACACCCACAAGTCCTAGTGATGCATGTCTCAGTGCTCCGTGGTGTTCAATGAAGAATTAACTCTATGACCTGGAGAACTTCTCAGGCCCTAAAAATGTGGTCATCAAAAGCCACAGCCTGTGATGAATGGCCAAGACCTAAGATACTCATGAAAATAACAGAGAAGCCTTACTTTCCTGAATCTGCTCTCTATATCTGGCATCATTCATGCACTGCAACCAAAAATTACCTGAAAATTTAGGATTCCAGTACAATTCCTTTACTCAGCTATGAAGTCCTGTTTAATTCCAAGATGAATGAAATGCAGCCACACACACTTGTGGGTCCAAACACTCTGTAGGCCATTAATGAGCAAATGTTTAGCAAGTCATTTCACTTCTGTAATGCAAAAATCTCCTTGCAATGCAGTTGTAAAGATTAAATGAGGCCACTTATGCCAAGTTTCTACTCAGTAAATGGCCTGAATGGAATAAGTGCTCAATAAAAGGTAATCATTATTTTCAACATTAGACTGAGGCTGTGTCTATATGAAGTGACCAGCTGAACAGTTCTGAGTGAATCTACTACAGTAACATAGTGACAAGTGTACACAAACCAGAAAAGAGAGTCTGGAGGTCAACTCAGATGAGTGTCAACTGCAGACAGTTAGGTTCATGACCATAAGTAAATCAGTTTTGCTGATGCAAAAATTACCAGCAGAATATGCCATCTCTGCAGTCCTACTCAATCATTAGTATCCATCAGCATATAATTTTAAGCCACATGTTGCTGCATAATTCACCAAAAAGCATTAGATTTCTACAGAACTAGATATAATTGAATGGGAAAGAACTATGGAGATTTTGCTGAAAGACTAGATGTCTCCTGAGATTAAATCCAATAAAGATCTTAACATTGACATTCTATTATTTCAGGTAGTAATCTTTTAACTAAGAAAACAGGACTGTCTAAGAAAATAAGTGCAGAGTCTTTTGCTATTTAGCTGAGAATGGCAGTAGCAAAATCTAGTAGAACAAATAAAGAAAATGAACTTAGATGATATCTTTCTTTGTAAAAAAACTGAGCATCTCAAAATAGTTGCACTTTAGAAACACCCAGTCCTAGGGCACAAGAACCAGCCCACAAAGATGGAATGGGTTATGAGACTCAAGAAAGAAGTAGAAAGATCCAGGGTGGCCCAAAGAGTCACTTATGAGAGATGTGAAGTCAGAACCGGCTTTGGGAGACAGTAAAACAGGTAAGTCCTGGTTTCCCAAGGAAGGATGAAGTGGTTTGTATGTGAGCTCAACAAAGGTGAGCTGGAAGTCTATTGGAGGATACCTGGGCTTTCTTATAAATGAATAACAAATTCAAATGTCAGGTGAGAAATTGTTTAGGTGTCAATGACTACAAAAAATGCTCTTCTGAGTGTCCTACATGCTTTCAGACAGGTGCCAGGATCACCAGGTAGGCAAAATAGTGCTTATGACCAAGAACAATGTGGTCACGTCCACCAGTGTGGTCACCTGGGATGCTAGAGTCTCACCTCACTTATTCACATATTTTCTCCCATTCATGTGTATATACAGTAAGTCTCCCACAAGTTCTGCTCCTGGAGAATGTTCCTAATTCGGATTCATTCTCAAATCCAACAAAGTGACTTTGCAGTAGAGTTCATATGTCCCATGATCCTGTCCTTTTTCTTTAGAATTCTGCCAATAGATGAATGATTAATATTATAAAAATGAACAACATTTTCCATCTTTTTGACTCTGTCCAATCTCTGGATCATTTTCACTTGCTTCATGTTTACTGCTTTATCCTTCCTGCCCATCCCCTCTAGCTCACAACTGCTTTTCCTCTTGCTTCTGGACATGCTGGGCTCTGACCCAGCAATGTACTGCTACACACTACTATCACACTCTACAGGAAGCCCACAGCCACACAGCTGTGACAGTGTCCAGCAGACACATGAGCGACTTCCACATTCGTTCAGTTCAGATCTATGCAATACAAAGTCCATTCCCATCTACAAATTTTGCAACTCAACTGTTAACAAGACAGGAATTTACCATGCATATGTACAAAAGTAATTCATGCCTACATAGTTCATGTTCAAGTGAGTATACATATGTACAAATGTAATTTGTGCCTAAGTGCTTAATATTTCCTTTTGCCTTTTTCTCATGCTTGGACAAATTCTCATTTTTCTCTTTGACCGTCCTTTTCCTTGTATTTTAATTGATTTTTTCATATTAAATTTTGCTTGAAAGAATGATGCTGAGTTTGAAAGCAACCAAGTAGTCACATATTGAAACAATGCATTATGTTATATTTAATTTGATCCAAAATTGGATAGCAAATATTGGCTTTCCTCATTAGTTTTCATGTCGATACAATAAACTATAATAAAGGCAAAGCTAAAAATAATAAGGAAGAAAAAAACCACTTCTGCTATTCACCATCCTGATTTGACCTTGACTTTCACTATCGTGGATTTCTATCATTTCTTTTAAATGTTTGCTTGCTTCCTAAGAAGCAAATCTTTAAAGTTAACATGCTATCTCCCAGCTCGGCAGTCTCATTACCATTTAAAGTGTGCTTAAAATCAGTTGAAAGTCAACACATCACGTAATGAGTCACAGCCATGGCCTTCTGATGTGTGCCTTTGCAAGGCAGCTAACTGCTTGCCTACGAAACACCCCAATTCTCCAAGGTACCACAGTGTAGTTGGAGCTTAAACAGTGGAAATGTTAAAGAAAAAAAAAAGTCTGCAGCGATGATGATTTAAATCTGAAATTCTTTTGTTCAATGGACAAATTCAGTGAATACATTTTTTAAGAAAATACATTTTCCCATTAAAATCTTTGTCCACATTGAAAAGCAAACAAAAACCAATTATGCCACAACTGGTTCATGTTTTGCTATCTAATCTGTGGTTTGGTCCATGATTCTAAAAGGTGTAACATGACAAAAAGTGAAGAAATATGGTACAGATTCTCAACAAAGGCAACAAAGATATATGAAAAGCAAAGGTCCAACTGTGGTAATGTTTACCGAAATGCTTGATTCATTGTAAGATTCTTGTGAGGATCAGGCTGGTTGGTGTTCCACTGACCTCACCTACGTCTGCAGGGCCAGTTTCTATGTCTGTCCCCAGATCTGGAGAAGACGATAAGGTCTGAAAACAAACAGGAGTGATGTTTTAGAGGAAGCTGCTTCCTGGCCCCTGGGCAGGAGGAGGCCTCCTTGCCTTGTGCAGGGAGGACGCTATTTGTTTTTTGGGCACCAGGATTTTAAAAGTGTCTTCCTGGACAGTCAAAAAAATGAGCTGTAATTTCCTGAGAGATGCAGCCACAGGTTTGTCTAAATATGAATAAAAATAAGCCCAATCCTAACCGTAGAAGTAGCTCAGATCAGCAAACCTGCCCCTAGGGACTTGCAGGGCTCAATGCCAAGCAACAGACCAAAGAATATAAGATCACTTCTTGCCTGTTGACTGAACATCCAAGTGTATTTCATGATATATATATATATATATATATATATATATATATATATTAAAAAAACACAGTTAAGCAGAAATGTCCTAGTTTTCCTATTGCTTGATATTGAGAACTTTCTTCCCTATAGAAATAGCTATGGATTTTATTCCCGGGTCTTTCTGTTTTGGGACTTCAAAGAATATTTTTAATATTAATCCCACTGATGCCCTTTGAACATGGTAGACAGTTGTACCTTGGATAAAAGCAAAACATTAATTCTTAAGTGCTTTTATATAGACTTCAAAAGAGTCTTCCCTATCTTTGATGGGATCTGTGATTTCTGATAGTTCCATGCACATACACATAGACAAGTAAACAAGACCGATGTGTATTCCAAATGTGCTCATACCAGCCACTGATTATCTCTCAACGCCAGGCACTTAGACCAATAAGTGTTTTTACATCCTATTGCTAATCTTCATAAAAACTTTTGTCAGCCATTATTACCCATTTGGGGGACTTTTTTTAAAATGCTACATTTGAAAAAAGTAAAATAAGTGGCTTAAATGCACATCAACTGCAAACATTAGTACTTGATTCCAGGATTACAGCTTCCAAAACCAAGGATCTATCTGCTTTATAACATGCAACTCCTATTAGCCAATTACTCTGAATGTGTATGGAATCATAAAGAAAATTTTAGGCTGGGCAAGGTGTCACATGCTTGTAATCCCAGGTACTCAGGAGGCTGAGGCAAAAGGATCTATCAACCTATAAGCCAGTCTGGGAAATTAAAAATAAAAATATCTCTGGATGTAGCTCAGTTGTGGTGTAACCCTCAGCCTGTCCCCAGTTGTATCAAAAAGAAAAGAAGAAAAACTCTAGTTCTTCTCAATACTAGAGGGAAACTAATGAAGAAGAACTTATTGATTCAAAAGTACCAACACTACATTTATGAAGTAAAAAACACGAAAGATGAAACAAATGCAAAGGTGCTACTTCCTTCCTAGCTCAGGGAGAAAGTTCTCACAGCCTAAGAACCCGACAAAGTAAGAGAGACTTAGAGAAGGGCTGAATGGGGCAGTTTGAAACAGCCTTGGTCAAACTGAGCCTCAGCCAGAAGGTCTAAATTCAGACTTTCAGGCTTAAGGGAGTTGACCCCACATCTCCAACTCAGAGCTGATTCCTTAAAAGGAAAAGCAGACCTAAAACATTTGCAAAGGTCTAAGACCCTTCACAGGCTGTGTCAGTGGAATCTATCTCCCTAATTTTCTTTCGTAGCCCTCACCTTGCATCAGCTAGTTTTTTCTCTCCAGCTTTCCTGGGTTTAAAGTTGCTCCATTTTAAATGCACGTTAGTGTTGGAGACTAAATGTGCGTTAGTGTTGGAGACCTCTTTGGAACAACATGAATTCCATCTGATGCACCCTTATCAGGAGAAGAGTCCCAGCAAATCCCAAGCAGAAAGTAACAGTGCTGAGCAACAGCCAGTGAGACTAGAGTTTTTTAGTGGCGCCCCCAGCCCAGCACTCCTCCCACCAAGCCTGGCACCAAGTTCTCCACCCAGGAAAACACTTATTTGGGTGCAAGTCAAAGACCATTCCTTTTCTCACAGAACTGATGAATTATCTGGGTCAACTAACTCCCTTTGAATTTTCTGTGGAAACTAGACCGAGGTGCTTCAGTTCAATTTGTAAACCAACTGCCATTGGAATGGGGGAGAAAACACGATATGGTTTTTAGGGCACAATGACAGAAAAAGGTGAAGCTATATCCTTTCTTCTCCCGTGTCACTTTCTACCTTTTCATCTTCTATCATCCCAAAATAAATTGATGATCATTAGAAAGCAACAATGCTGCTTATTTCTGAAAATAACCTCACAAAATTTGTGCTTCACGCCGTGTCTACTTTAAGGACCTATTTTAAAAGGCAGGATAAAATCAACTGCTAGGGAAAGCTAAAAACATAATTTGACACTTTTAAAAACCAGTTTTAATTTACTTTGTGGTTTCCATCTAGTCGTGCAAGTTATTCATGTCTTGACTGTTAAATGTGTTTAAAACAGTAAGATAAATGTATATTAAAGTTACGTGACATTTTATGTAAGCAAAATGCTCCTTTATCCCTCACATCCATAAGATTTGGGGCTTAATTCATGAACTGTTTATGAGGCAATAACTTGACCTCATTTATAAATTAGGCAGCCATGTATATCTGTCATTCAATATATCAAGAGCAATTAAAAAGAAACATTTAGATGACTATAATCCTAGCGTGTGAAGATTTGTTTTGTCCTCAGATAATTTTATGTACTAACTGGCAAGGGCAACTTGATAGCTATTTTTCAATCTTCAGGAAGTGGGATGCTCCATGATCTAAGAATTCACTTAAGACATGTTTCAAGCATATAATAAGAACCTGCTCTGGAATTCCTCATGTGAGGGGCAGGGCACAGACATCTTCAGATCTTTGCAAATCAAATCTTTTCCCACTGCAGACTGTCTAATGAGGAGAATAAATTCTCACAGGAAAAACTACTTCCAAATACCTACTCTCCAAAAGAGCAAGATGCACCCTCAGCTTCCATGAGATTCGTGGATGTCACCAATGTCACCACTGGCACTGCTTACATTCAGTTTTGCAAAAATGGCCTTGTGTCTACTCAATCTTTAGTGACTCTGAGGCCTGAGAAAGTGTTTTACCCAGAAAAAGTGGAAACCAACCAGAAGACTTGAAACAGTCTTCTCTCACTGCCTTTTGGCTTTCTTCTTATGGTATTCTGAAACTGATCTCTGACAAATGAGCTGTTTTATCTCAAAAATTAATTTGAATAAACAATGCTTTCCTTCTCAGAAACTGTATTTGCTTTTCAATCCATTGGATGGCTTAGAATTTCTTTCAAAGTATTTTGCACTTAATATAACACCGCTCTGCAAGGTGGAAGGTAGGCAGTGTTATAACTGGAGGACAGTCCTTATTTCCTCCAGAGGGAACACAGAAACACAAAGGATTCTGTGACTTACTCAAGGCCACTTAGTAGGTCAGGGGCAGCAGTAACTAAATGTCTGACTCAGGGAACACATGACTACCACATCCCCCAAGCACACCTTCAGCCAGGCAAGAGAAGCCAGGGACTAAAAACTGCTTCCTACATTCCTCTTCATGTGCTTGGGGGCAATGTGCAGTTCTAACTGCACCCACAAAGAGAAAAGGAAGATGTTTTTTCTCAATGCACTTAAAAAATCACCCAGATGAATAAGCGGGCTTTACTAATCTCTTTAACGGCTAAAACATTATGTTCAGAAAAAAGACAGGGATGCGAAGGACTGATGGCTATCATCACATGCAGGTTACATGGAGAGGCAGCACACAGCACATCAATCATGAGTAAGGAAATTAGTCCCGAGCACTACCATGTATCTAGCACAGTGATTCTCAGAGGTGGCAATCTTATCTCATCTCCTCACTTCAAACAGCTGTTGGAGATAGCTGGAGGCAGAAGTGGTGGAGACATTTTTGATAGCCAAGACTTGCAATGTGACTGGCATTCACTAAACAGAGATCACGGAGGCTCCTACAGCTCCTGTCAGGACAGCACAGCACAGCACAGCACAACACAGCATCTCACAGCAAAGACTTGAAGGGCCAGCAGAGTTGCAGCTAAGGAACTCTGACCATTAGTCATGCTGAGTCAACCTGAAGGGACTAAGAAACACATAGGGATGGTGGTATCCACCAGTAATCTCAGTATTCTGGGAGGCTGATGTACGAAAATCACAAGTCCCAGCCCAGCTTGGGCAATGCAGCAACACCATTTCAAAATACAAAAGTATAAAAGCACCCGGATGTAGCCCATTGCAACGGTCCTGGGTTTAGTTTCTGGTAACAGGAAGATAAAAGACAAGACAAGAAAGACCAGATCAGACTTAACACAGATTAGTGTGAATTACCATGATTTTGGGTTTATCTGCAGAGTATTTCCATAGATGACTGGCATATCAGCCAGCAAACAGAGGAGGAAAGAACCACCCGTGATTGTGGGTAGCACCATCCAATGTGTTGATGGCCCAGGTACAATAAAAGGGTAAGAAAGAGAAAGTTCAGTACAGATTTTGGCAACTCATTCAGCTTGAATAGCCATGTGTTTTGCTGCCCTTGCTTGTGGACAGCAGACCCCAGTAGCTTCAGCCTTCCATTGTCAACTGGCACCAGTGACTCTCTAGGGTGTGTCCAGGCCTTCAGTCTTGCCCTGGTGCTGTCTCCTTGACCCCTCCTATTCTGCTTCCTCCAGCTTCTTGGACTGAGCATCTACCCATCTTCCGACTTTCCAGCTCACAGACAGCCAGCCAGGACTTTCTGCCTCTGCTCTTGTAGACCTGACAAACCCACTTGCATAATTATATGTGATGTTCAGTTTTGCTCCTCTAGAACACCTAATGTATAAAGGCGTTGACCAAGTTACTGAATTTCTGAAAATTCAAGCCTTCTTATCTGTATCATACTAAACTAAAATAGTACTACTATACATTGGAAGGGTAAGTAAGATATTGTAGGAGATACCAAGAACAAAGTACTTCATCTAGTTACTGGAATGTTTCTTGAATTAAAGTTACTGACAATAATTTTAATAATAATATCTGTAAGTTCTTCACTTAACAGCACATGCTGAGTGAAAAGGACTCTCCAGGAGGCTATAAAAATGAACACTCAAATTATAAGCTTACCACTGTATTAAGAAAATAAAATTTAGTACTCAAATGCTCAGAATCAATTCATTTTAGAATATTCTATCAATTGAGAAGGAAATTAAAATATAAGGAATCATCTCAGAACATTTCCTTATACTTTTCATACAGACTTCCAGATATTATTAAAAGGAAGATTAAGAAAGAGAAAGTTGTGCCTAGCATGGTTTTAAAATCAGTATCATGTTGATATGGTCTTTGAAATATGAACTTTTATTCCAAAGCTGAGGAGTTTTTTTCTTTTTTGTCTTTCTTTTCCTTCCTTCCTTCCTTCCTTCCTTCCTTCCTTCCTTCCTTCCTTCCTTC